>NJDC01006761.1:29312-53480 GCA_002245475.1 Calephelis virginiensis | reverse complement strand
TGTGTGTGTGTGTGTGTGTGTGTGTGTGCGTGTGTGTGGCATCATAACTTTGGAATTGATGGACCGATTTCAGATGACTGATGATTAGCGATTTTTTTCGGTGATTATCACCGAAGAATTTGAAGTGGTCAAGACGGTTCTTAGCTACATTGCGTAGATGTTTTGTTGGGGTTAGCATATTAGGTACACTTTAGGTTAGGTATGATATGCTACTAATGTGATAAATGCGAAAATTTGTATGTTTGTTACTCCTTCACGCAAAAACTGCTTAACCGATTTTCATGAAATTCGACACACATAATATATGTGTCGAAAGTATATCGAAAATATCCAAGATACCTGTCATATTATGTCGTCACACATAATATGTGTGTCGAAAGTATATCGAAAATATCCAAGGTACCTGTCATATTATGTCGACACAAATATTAAGTATATCGAAAATATCCAAGGTACCTGGACCTTTTCTTGGACCTTGGATTAATACAAAGGATAGTTTTTATCCCGAAAAATGTTCCTGTGACAGCATTAACCACGCGGGCCAACGCCACGGGCAATAGCCAGTCTCTTATAAACGAAAATAAATGTATGTTTCCCCTCTATGGGGATAGACCAAGTTCTTTACTTTTTTGTGTTTTTATTTAATTATTGTCAGAAAAAGGTTCGTACAAAAAAAAGGAATTTAAGTATTTTTAATTCCGAATACATAGTAAGAAAGGACAACGTTTATTGTGTCAGCTAGTTTTAAATAATAATAATAATAAGACGTATCGTTTATACACAAATTATAGAGGAGTTGGTCTCATTCCGCAGTTGTGTTTAGAACTTTGAGCGTCAGCGTTGAGCATAGATCTATAGCATCGAGAGATTAGTGTACAGAAAGCCTCTCATCAAGTAACCCACTTTTTAGCTTGCTGACGTTTCGTCCACTGTGGACCGAAATTTTTGTCCACAGTGGAAGAAACGACACCTTTTTATTTTATTATGTTTTTCACTGACGATTCGTCCACTACCAAATTATAGAAGCTAGGCAGAAGTTAGTCAGTCAGATGGAAAAGTTATATGATATCATAATATTTTATTATTTTAAGACTTTATAATTACAACAATTTGACGGTGGTTTGGTTAAAACTTGCTTTATGCAAAGCAATTTGTATAAATGTTAGTCACATATGACTATTATGCAAAAAAAACAAATCAATCATTATGTATACGTAGTAGTATAAAAATCATAATTTTAAAAACATTGGTTTTTGCTTATCAACAATATAAAGTAAAAGTATCTTCACGCCCGTATCCCCGAAGAGGTAGGCAGAGGCCCGACCAGGGCACCCACCACTTGCCGAAGACACTAAGTCCCACAGTGTGATAGGTGGCAAGCCTATCGGGCATAATATATCCAATCCCGAGCAAATTTTTTTTATTAGAAAATTGGAAATCCAAATTTTCTTTTATATCAATATAATCACATAATATATCTATATAAGTATGTAACAACAGTCAAATTGTTTTGGTATTACTTATTATTAAGAAATGTATAAAAATCACAGATATAATCAGTTCAAACGAAAGTCCTTCAAATAGTTCAATAGTGATATATTATTTATGCATCCATTATAGAGCTTTTTTACCATGCTACTAACAAGGTGCGTATCCATACACTATGTGATTTTGTAATGCCTACATGCCTATAATCTATATATTATTTTATTTATTTATTTATTAACTTTGCTTTGCTTAACTTTATCATACATATAAATTATTTTTTTATTAAATCTAGAGTAACAAGTGATTTAGATGTATAAATTTATTTACTGTAAAAATATCTTATAAATCTTAAAAAAAATATCTTATAAGTTAAAAACATCGAAATATGTTGTTTTATTTTGTTAACCCCCGACGCAAAAAGAGGGGTGTTATAGGTTTGACGTGTCTGTCCGTGTGTCTTTCTGTCTGTGCCATCATAACTCCCGAACGGATGCATTGACTTCAATTTAGTTTCTTTTGTATTAAAGGTAACTTACTTATGTGCGAGTGTTCTTAGACATGTTTGATGAAAATCGGTTGAGCCGTTTTTAAGTTATGGGGGATGAAAGTGGGGAGATTGACCGAATGTCTGCAATTTTTTTTATTTTTAAATATTGGTTCTTGTGTCGGGGTTTTTTTTTAAATTTTTAATTTAATTTTTTATCCTACTCAAAACTTTAATATTTACATGAATAATGCATATTGCATATATTCTATTCGTAATTACAAAGAAATGCTGATGAATCTGAAATTACTTCCATTAAAATTATTAAAGTTTTGTATCTGACTGTATAAAACAATTTTTTAGATTAGTGGACGAATCGTCAGTGAAAATAATATTAAAATAAAAAGGTATCGTTTCGTCCACTGTGGACGAAAATTTTGTGGACGAAACGTCAGCAAGCCGAGCCGAGCTTTTACAGTTAGATATGGAAAAATGTGCAATATAGTTTTCTAATGATCATGGCCTTCCTAATGTCGGAAATTTCGAATCTACCTATCGAAAGAAAACAGCTAGTATTTTCATAAAATGGAACAGTAGAGTTGCTATTTTCTGTGAATATAATCTGGAATACCCGTAAATTAATATAGAGAACAAATATTGTCTAGCGCATGTTGCGTTTCAGTTTAACCGGTCTGCACTGACCCAAAATAGAATGTATTTGCCTAAACTTGGGGTTTGTTTATTTAGTTGGTAATGGTGGTAATTCTGATATGCGATTCCTAAACTTATTTTAGTAGTGTACTATATTTTTTCAGTGAAAGAAATACAAAAGTTTTTTTTCAAATCTAACCCCTGTTATTATCTTCATCACTATTATTTACAAACCTATCAACTCCTCGTGTTGGTCTCGACTCCTTTGCAGAACATATCATGTGCCTTTCTGCCTTCCTGCCAGGCAGCTTGTACAAGGCGAGCACAGGCTTAACGTCACTAATACCACGATATCCTACTAGGTGGTCGAGTTTCGCATCAACTCGCCCGGAAAGGTACTTGGCCTTACCTATTCCTGCCGCCATAACGTCTGTGCTTGCCGTTGACGTATTCCGGTTTGGAGGGTAAGGTAGCCAGTAAAATTACTTTTGCTCGAGGCCTAACGTCCCAGCCTGAGATAGGCAACGCACCATTACCACCTTTGGTGTCTCTAAGCGGCGTGAATTTCTTACCATCAGGAAATCCATCAGCTTGTTTGCCTTCCAACATCATAAAAAAATAAACGGCTGTATCTTATGATTTTTATTCGAGTTTTATTTTTTGTAATCTTTTAAGACTTCAGTGTTGTATACAAATTTTAGCCTGATTTCTCGACGCGCTTCTGATATAATTAAACGAATCTTTCGTTAGTAATTACAGGTAAAATTAAGCCTACTACCCCACTTCCATATGGTCTACGCACGAACGTAATGAGTTTAATAAAAATATTTCAGGTTTTTACATCCCGGCTCCTGTAATAACGTTATCCCTTAGCAAATAACGTGTTTTATTTTAAATTGGACCGTTTCAAATGAAATTTTCTTTTGTTTTACAATAAACGAGAATCGCTCATTACGAGGTAACGAGTACTCCAGGAGCTCGACTACTTTGTACTTGATTGTTTTAACACTTGATTTTTTTTTATGTGGTAGAGCAACAAGCAGATTGATTTCCAGGTGGTATAAAATAAAAAATACCTTTTAGACACCAGTCTTTTAATCAGTTATTTACATAAAATAGTTTAATAATAAAATATTAACAATAACAAAAAATTCTTTGACATTAAAATTAGCATGATTGATACGTTGATCGCGTTTAAATTAAAAAGTGAGTATTTTTTTATTTGAAGATTTAGCTCTTAGTGAATTCGAATACATTGTTACTTAAACCTAAGTTAAAAGATAACTCAGAATTAGATATTTATCCCGGGAATGTACAAGAGGCTGTAAGCCAGATATAACAAGCGGCGATGTAGATTTAAAAGAAAAGAAAAAAATGTGAGCCGTCACGGGAAGCCTGGCAGATGTGAAACATCGACATTATTTTGTAAAAGTATTATTCAGAAAATAACAGATTGTGATAGGAACTAAATATGTCATAATGATAAAATAAAATATTACGATTTTAGACTAATACGTAGACGTACTATTTTAGATATCGTATATCGTCCATTGAGCATGGCGACGCGTCGCCACACCGTACACACTACTGCATATATATATATACCATCATACTGCATATATATACCGTGGCGACGCGTCCGCTACGGCAGGCGTTGCCACGCCAGAAATTGGTTTTACGTGCGGCTATAGATGTTCAAAAATATTTATTTTTGAAATACGTGTGTTACAAAGACGTTACAAAATTATTTAAGCGTTTTCACAATATATTCTACCAAATTGTGGTGTGCAAATATTTTAATAGCTTCTTAATTGTTTATTTACTATTTACACAGTGTTTTGTGATGATTTTGAGATTACAAGATTATTTATTAATACAAACAATTTTTAGATTGTAATTTAATTTATCCATATCTACCGTAAACTGCCACCGTTTCTAAACCTAGTCTGGCTAGGCTAGGTCAGGAGAAGTAACGGCAAAACAATTTTTAACTTTGATTTCGATTTGTTATAAAAACAAAAACTACACGGTATGACACACTCCCACCGTATCTCCATGCGACGATATTTCAAGTTCAAAATCCCAATCGCGGCACGTCGCTTCAGTGTGCGGCGCGGTTATGATATCTACCTTAGATTGGTTGACAAGCTCTCCAACTATTAAGGCTATAACAAGCGCAGCACAAACTCATAAACCTACCCTCATTTATTTGCAAACGGCAACTGCTTACGAAATAGTTGTGTTATAAAAAATAACGACTAGCCTCACTTCTGTAGTAATGACCCTATTGCTGGCTTCCGTTAAAAATAGGTTCAATTTTCTTCATATTGTAGGTAGAACTTTTATAGAAAAAGTAGCTGTTGCCAATGACTTCACCCGCGTTAAAGATACAGGGGATTTCTAAAATCCGGGTGGGGCTTTAGAAATTAATTATTAATATCTCACATTTTTAATAAACATAGACTAATTTACTCCACGGTTCAACCGGGTCGATTGCACTGTGATACAGACTATAACATCAACTTCAATCTTACTTTTTTTTATATGAGAGAGCAAACAAGTACATGAGTCTCCTGATGGTAAGAAACAACCGTGGCCTATAGACACCATAGATGTTTTAGGTATGTCACTGACTAATGCCCGGGATGTAGTGCTAATTGTGCAAGTCTTTAATATTTTGTCTTTGTTTATTGACCTAGCGGGTGAAGGTCTCTGTGTTCAGATGATTTTTGTAGTTGTATGTTTGTTCAACGATAACTTGGGTAGTATTGATCCAATTTTCATGAACTTTGATAGGTTTTTATGTTATAACATTGAAAGGCAAACCACACGGAGCCTGGACCAACGCGGGGAATAACAGTGTGAAGATATGCTCAATATATATTTTTAAGTTCAAAATAAAGGCGGCTAAGATGATATCGTTAGAGACAATCGTTGGTTGGAGCTATCTTGAAGTTATCGTAATGTTATCAAAACGTCGCGCCTGTGTCTGTCAAACTTTGACAGTTTTGGTGATGATGACAGTGATGATGTCGTGACACTCTCGTGAGCGGGTCATAACAATGTATCGGTATAAGACCTATCCATAGATGTTCCTTACTTATGGATTTGATGAAAAAAAACAGTTTTTGAGCTAAGTAGGTTCTTCTACTGCCTACACAGATACTTTCAAGCCAATTGTATTATGATGTAGGCAGAGACCATGCAGATGTGCTTAGCTTCCTCTATTCATTCCTTTTCTCGTATAAACCCGCCGGCTTCGGAGACTCTTGCCGTCTTCCTTGGATAATACGCATACGAACAGACGTGGAGTGTCAATATAAGTAATCCATTCAAATTCACGTTATATTTATTTTTTCGATGTTTCATTACGTACGTACAAATAAAACAAATAACAGACATATATAGGTGCGCTTATCTCCAGAGCCGCACTTGAGCACTAATAGCGTCCTAGGCGGAATTTACATTTAATTTAACTATTATTAAAAAGGCAAAACAACTAATATTGTAACCATTTAGTTTAAAGAAAATATGATAATTTACCCCAAATTTAGTACTTTTAAACGTGTCCGCACTGCGAGGCTCCATGAGAGATCTTTATTGCAGCATGTGAAAGAAAACACGTTTTGTTGTATTCGAGGTTTAGCTGAAGACACTTTCGTCTATGGCGTATGACAAGCCTAATGTCAATAACGCCCTAATGGTCTAATGGTGGAGTCTGACAAGTCAAAAATATGTTTTCTAATTTTACATAGATAGAAGTTTGTCCGCGATTGCTTAAGGACCGCGATGGTGATAAATTTGCCACTGATCATATTGAGGTACTAAGTACCTTTGTTTAATCTTGTCTGTCCTGGTTTGTGGTCCTTGGAGTTTTAACTACTGCTTTGGGGTACAGGCGTGATGTTACGATAACGGCATACATTACTAAGGTGGTGGATTCTTACCTGAACAAACAGCTGTGCAGCACTCTGGTCTCTTGGAGTGGGATGTTGAAATTATTGTGTTAAAAGATCAGTTTTATATATTTCATCATCAAGAAATCCATCTGCTTATTAGCAGTTCAGGTAGATAGGGTTATTCCAGGTTGTAAGAAAGTTTGTTTTGTCGTTTCTTCCGTTCTTCCGTTGGCGAGGAGTTTGTTTTGCCGTTTCTTCTCCTGACTGGCTAGCTTTGGAAACGGTGGTAGCTAATGGTAGTTAGAGTTAAACCTAATCACGTTTAAAAAACGGGTAAATTAATAAAACATAATATTATATTATTATATCGGCTTACAAAAAGAAAAATTGGATTTTTCCAATTTTCTAATACAAAAAAAAGTTGGTCGGGATTGAAAATGTGCCCGGTTGGCGATAGGCTTGCCAAATATCACATTGTGGGACTTAGTATCTTCGACCAGTCGTGGGTACCTTGGCGTGAAGATACTTTTATATTATAATCATCAATAGTAAAATTGTACCTATAAATCTAAAAATATTTGCACACAACAATGTGGTAGAATATGTTGGCATAAACAAATATTTTCTGTAACAACTTCTGTCACACATATACAACAAATAAATAAATTTCATATAATTTCATTTCATAGCCTTGCAATTCCTTAAAAATTACAGCTGATAGTAAAAATATTAGAGGGACGTTACTCAAGTGTGTTCTAATTAATATTTCATAAAACTTTCTAACTACGATAGCTCTGACCTCTGTATTTTAATGAAAGAAGCAGTAAGTAATAGCATGAGAAAATGGAGGAAATTAATTAACATAAAACTCTTCGTAATACTCGTTAATTATCAGAAAAAAGTGAAAACAAAGTCTAACTTGATATTTAAGTTAGGATTCTGTATATTTTTTATTACCAGATAAGTACAAAAAAAGACGTGTTGCACTCCGGAAGTGCCAGCAGAAGTGAAAACTTGAATATTAACGTTGTGCATTTTTGATATTTTGGAATGGTTAGGGAATAATTTTGAACGAATTGCTTTAATTGTCAGTATGAAAGTACTATCATTTATGTGTTTATGTATACAATAGTTTTGTGCTTAATCGGACATTTTTGGATTCGCACTGTAATCGTACAATCCGTAAAATGTACTAGTACACCTTATTAGTACTATTAGTACCTACCTATTAGTACTTTGTGCTAAACCATGAAACTTCAGTACGCTAACTACTAGCACGGCCACTTAATAATTTACCTCGGCCAGTTAAAATAGTATTACTTATGAGATAAAATATGATGAAATATTTATTTTTTTAAACTTATACATAATTCAAAACAATATAATATATATGTGTATATCGATTTTCCTTCTACTATTATTTCCTTTGTTAAACTTACAACTTTTTCGAAAACAGCTAAACTTCTTCACAATGTTGTACTGTAATTTCTATTAACTGAGAAACTATGATATACCTACAAGTCGCAAGCAAATTGAAAGATGTTTTACTAAACTAATACATACTTTATCTACCACAAACTGCAAAGCATTCAAAGCAAGAAACAGTTTAAACTTTATAGTACAATTATTTGATACTGCAGATCAAGCGCTGAATGAAATAGTGTCTAATAATATCACACAGAATATTAAACAGTTAAGGGTTTAAGCGCTTTCTGATTCTATTCGAGTTTATTGTGATCAAATAGCAAATAAAGCGCGGAATAAAATAAAGACGTCTAATACTACATACAAAGTTTTACGCTTGTCGTAGTGTTAAAGCGCTGGAGATGGAATGTTGCATTATAGCTATCCGTCTTACGAATTTTTGTCTTACGAGTCTGACGCGAATTTTAGAAGTTTCTAAACATTCCAAAAAAGTGCGCAACGCCGCTAAAGAAGTTTTCACTTCAAAAATATTAGTACAAACATATTATTTTTTTCTTCCTGTATACCTATTAACAATCTATATATATATCAAAATTAATTTCTGTTTGTTAGCCTCGCTAAAACTTGAGAACGGCCCAACCAATTTGGCTAATTTTGATTTTGAATTATTTATTCAAGTCCAAGGAAGGTTCAAAATATAGGAAAAGGGGAAACACTGCGAGGAAACTTAAAATAACAACATTTTTGTTTTTCCAACACAAACAGTACAGGTGGAACGAAGTTCGCCGGGACAGCTAACAGAGATTAAATACACATGAAGAGTCAAGAAAATCTACTGATATAAAACTGTAATATTGCCACTTTGTTAGGTATTAGAGAAAAACTAAATTATGAAAACAAACTGTGACTTTCTGCCTTATTGATAAAAAATAGTTAAATAACCTCCTAAACATTGCTTAACTAATTATTTGATTAAGCCTTAAACATTGTTTAAAAATTTGTTATTTTCATAAATTACATTTTGACAATGCTTAGTTAAATACTGTTTAACTTGGTAGGTGTTGGTAGAAATGTGGCTGTATGCGTATTTCTTTTGCTAAAAGTGAAATAAACAATTGTCATCCGTTGTCGACATCGTTGTTTCTGAATACGGTGTCAGACATCTATAACCTCTTGCTAAAGAGTATTTATATTCATTGTCCATAACTATCTACCTGCTAATGTGCTGGGTATTGGCTGGGCCTGGGCTATGTAACTTGTTGGCGTTTTTTAAAAAATATGATGCCGAAGTTCAATACTACTAGTATTGTACTACAATAAAATTAAATTTATTAGAGTAAAGTTGATGCAACATAGTCACAAAACGTTTGAACTGATGCACTGCATTTCAAAAATAATGTTTTTTAATGTATCTACATTATGTTACTGAGCTATATATAAAATGATGTCATTTAACTGTAATATTTTCCCTCGTGTTGGTTCGTATCTTTGTAGAATAGACCATCTACCTTCCTGTTAGACAGCGCGTAAAAAGCGAGCATAGGCTTACTGTCACTAGCACCGTAACAACTGACTAGGAGATGAGTTTCGAAGCGACTTACCCGGATTGGTACCACCGCCTTACCTATTCCTGCCGCCATAACATCAGTGCTTGCTATTGAATTGTTCCAGTTCGTAGAATAAAGTAGCCGGTAAAATTACTTTTGCTCGGGGCTTAACATCCCAGCCTCAGGTTGGAAACTCGCCATTGCCACCTTTGGTGTCTCTAGGAGGCGTGAAATTCTCACCATCAGAAAATCTGTCTACTTTTTTGCTTCCAATTTAAAAAAAAATGCTTTGGAAAACTATTCGTTTCTTCAAAGGAATCATCTCCATAATAAAACTTGTTATTATAATCCTATATTGTTCCAAAATACAACATATTCCGTCTTAACTTGTCCAAACTTCAACGAAATCAAAATATTTCAATGCGTGTATTATAGAAAATTCATAAGAATACGCAAATAAGCCATATTAAATGGTTATTTGTTGCATTTTGTCATTGCATATAAAATCAGCTGTTTAAAATTTAGTCAGCCATTTTGTTGATTAAGGTTTTAAACAAGGGTCCGACGTTGTTAAAGTGACAGCTATTTAGGTGTATATTAAAACAAATGCTTAACTCTAAATAGCGTTTTATGAATAAACATTTTTTTAAACATTATTTAAATTGCTGATTAAAAGTTAAACAACGTTTATGAATAAGCTTGTTTATGTTTAAATTATGATTCAATATATTTTTTTATTACAGATATGTACAAAATAAAATACGTAACACGTCACAGATATATAATACTAAGCTATATATTGTTTTGCTTAGGTATCTGTTACAAAAGATTTCCGATAAATAAAATCTGTTTTAATAAAAATATTACATTAATAGGTATATTGGATACTTTAATGTAAACAAATTATCATATAACAAAACATAACGACAAAAACTAATCAAGCGCAGTAAAACTGCAGTAACCGTCTCCTACCATTTCATTGGGTATTTGGTATTATATAATAAATTATATATAATAATATAATTATTATAATATGTAAAATAATATAAACAATTTTATATAATTCCAAAAAAATGAATTGGATTGGCTTCCAAAATTTTCTTACATAAATTTAATTATCATTCCACAAGTAGTTTTTGAGTTACACTTATTTATGCATACATTTTTAACTTAATAAGTTATAAGTGAAAAATATATGCACGAAAACCATTCGTATCATGACAAAATTAATATGGGAACACCTTGCAATCATAATCTATTTTGACGAGACAACGTCTTATAATTCGATGGAGCCGGCTGCACGCTCCAAAAAACATGACTCATGCGGCGTTACGTCGCTCTGAGGCGTGCCATTTAATGCTTGAAGTGTAAGCGAGAGCACGGAACGAGTGACAAAGAGGCACAATCGGCCTCCATTCTTATGACGTTGTCACGTTCAACTCTTGTCAGTAAACCGATTTTACAGAAAACCGCTTTTTTTTAAAAGAGAACCATCAAAATCGGTTGGCTATTGGAAAAGGTAGTATTACACACCTGAAGACTTAATAACAAAAATAAATAAATATCTCTGGACAAATTACACAATCCAACCCATTTTTAAGTATATCTACTTGTTGTAGGTGGGTGTTAATCAATAATAATAGTAATACATGTCTACTATCGAAATATGTCCTTCTTTATTACTACTGATATCATAAATGCGAAAGTTTGTTACGAATTTAGATGAAATTTTATAGGGATATAGTTTATACATAAGCTAGCATTTATGAAAAATCGTAATTTGGCACGCGGGTAAAGCCCTGAGCGGAATATGCTAAAATAAATTTAATAATCCAAATCCAAAATCTTTTATCAGCGTCGGGATGTGATAACATCATTGCCAGCCGATGATTACTGTAACTGTGGGTAGCTAGTAGACTTGCATACGTAAGATCCTTGCCTAATGATAACGGCGCACCGTTATAATCAATGGTATATATCTAGACAACGGATATCTTTTACCATCAGAAGAGACACAAGCCATAAATATTCCAACCTTCTTTTAATTTGTCACTAAAGACCGAAACTCAGCTGGATAAGTCGCAAGCAAACCTAAACAAGGCAAGCAAAAGGCAATTAGACCATCACCAAAAAAAGACACGTGCTTAAATTTGCAATGACTCGTCGAGGCTTGCCACGTTTGTAGACAGGGTTTGAAACGTCTTTCAAATTTAGGGAATCCTAAAAATAAGCCTTATAATTTCTTCCTCAGCTCATTAGTAGGTTGGAGAAATTGAGAACGTTAACTAGTTACTTGGAGTTTTTAAAATAACATTTTCTACATTTACATTAGTAGGCTTTCTTTTTTATTTTTTACAGAACAAAACCCCCTTAAAGCAAATATGGCAAAAGCCTAGACTATGTATGTATTAAAACATTATTATTGCCTTGACTTGACATGCTTTGTGTATAACCCAGACATTATAATTATATTATTGACCGCCTCGTTGGTAGAGTGGCTAGCGTACACGCCTAACTACACCGAACAACCGCGATAATACGCGATGCCAAAACTTTGGACCCCTTTTTACGAAAATTGCGCGGACGCAGGAGCATAAAATTTGGCACACTTATAGTTTATGTGTAGGAGAAGTGCAGAACGCTAATTTTTTTCGATAATAATGCTTATAAAGTACATTAAATCAAGAAATAAAAGATTACCCACACTAACAAGCATTTGACACACACAATCAAATATATTGATGATAACTATAAAAGATCACAGATGGCGCACTATAAAATTTGGAAACAAAATAGTTGGTCTTGAGAAATGAAGATGGCGTTCTTATCAATAATATGTTAAAATTTATTATGGTCGAATTTCGAGCAATAAGCGACCTCTAGTTAAATTTATTCTTCTATCTATTTAATTATTTCTATGTATTAGTATTGTTGTCTAACACCCAGAACACAAGCATTTAATTTAGGTTAGATTCAATTTGTGTAATTTATTAATAGATATACCTACACCAGAATCACAATTTGAAAAGAATCACCAACATTTTATTTTAATAAAATACTTATTAATTAGATAGAGATATTTATTTATTTGTTAAATGTAAGCTGTAGGGTTACTCTTGAAGATCGATTCATGCAATATTGGAAATTGGAATCAGGTATGTCATTTCAGGTAGGTACTCTTAAACACCTCTTCGTCGCCTTTGTATTCTAGCGGTTCGGCATCGGATTTGACTTCTGGAGGTCCCTGGTCATGCAACAAAAAAATTAGAAAATGTATATTTTAAATTTTCTAACAAAAATAACGTTGCTTGGGATTGAATATATGCCCGATTGGCGATAGGCTTGCTTAGTGTCTTCGGCTAGTCGTGGATGGTTGTGCCTCTGCCTACCCCTTCGCGGATGTGGGCGTTAAGGTACTTATTATAACTATATTTACTAATCTCTGGTAAAATCAACATATCGAGCAATCATCTTTAATAACTTTATGCTTTTTTAATTTTTTTATGTTTGTTATGCAATTACTCGGCTAACTACGAATAGATATAGTTTTTCTAAGGTAGGTCAAGTTACAGTGGCCCTATACATTTTATGATTTGATTATGATTTTTAGGTTTTTAAGTTTATACTTAATAGTGAGTATATTTTTTATCAAGATGGTGTTTAGCCGACACAGTAATAAAATATAACTCAGTTTTTTTTATTAATAGTCCGTTTATTTAGAATTGTAACATGACTATTTTATCTACAATTAAAGAAATAAAATCTTAACACAAAGATTTAGTTTCTTTAGTTACTAATATATAAGAAAAATATGTTATATTAATTAATACGTTACTCCAACATGAAATATATATATATTCTAGCTGGCTGGTATGTTATCTATCACACCCAAATGCAGGAACTATTCGAAATGTTCTTGTAAATTTTATAGTTAATTACATAATTATTAGTTTCTTAAGAATTCATAGGGCTGGTATACCTGCATAGGTAAAAGCCCTAAATAATTATTTTTGGGTGTCAGTAGCTACAATTTGATAAAACTTGTAGCTAAGTTTATTACGTACGTACATACTGAACACTTAGCTACTTCCAGCAATTTTTTTTAGGTAAAAACAGCAAATCTACCAGCTTTCGCACATTATCTAGCTACTGGCTGGAATGAACAGTTGGCAACACTGATGTCAAGGATCACTCGCAGACCTGCCTGAATTCCTCAACATTAGGTTATAGATTTTTTTAAGACAACCCTCCCTTCTGCCAACTACCGCCTTATCTACTTGTTCCTACTTAACATCACTGCTGACTGGCGAATTCCATTTCAAAAGACAAAGAAGCAAATAAATTAACTCCATTTACCAAACAAAGGATGACAAATACACCATGGTAACCTTTGGTGTCCATAAACGGCGGATATTTCTTGCTTTAAGGTAATCTGTTCTAATACTAAAAATATTTGCAAGGTGTTAGAGTTTCGCAGCGACTCGCCCGGATTGGTACCACCGCCTTACCTATTCCTGCCGATGCCGCCAGAATGACAGCGCTTGCTGTTTCCGGTTTGGAAGATGAAGTAGCCGGTAAACTTGCTCGGGGTTTAACAGCCCGGCCTCACATTGGCAACGCATCATTACGGGCTTTGGTGTATTTAGACGGCGTGAATTTCTTACAATCAAGAAATCCGTTTGCTGATTTATCCTCCGATGTTTAAAAATAAGTAATTGCAAAAAATATCAGTAGCAGGATTAATTAATCAGCCTATCTAATATTATCTAAGTAAACAATGTAGGTACCCTGAATCCATGGTATCGTGTGACTAGATCATAACGCTATAATATATTACACGTTTGTATTATCTATGGTTCAGCACGCGTTCTGTTCACAGATAATATAATCTAGAGGTGCGTTTATAATGGCAGTAACTTTTTAACACTATTTTTCTAAAACACGTTACTTAAAAGCATCTTCACGCCAATATCCAAGAAGAGGTAGGTAGAGCCATAACAAGGACACCCACAACTATGGGCTATCGAACTCGGGACCTCATCAAGTCAAGTCTGACGATGCGTAAGCAATACGTAACTTAATAGTATTATAGTACACTCTGTTAGAACTTGGAAACGCATAAACCCCTAGTTGGCCTGGGAGCTAGATCTACTAAGTATTACCCCCCAATACTCGGTTTATCTTCTAAATGGTAAGGGGACAAGCATTTGTGCGGTGAACATCGACGTCTGTACTTCCAACTCTAGGTATATTATATTTCGATATCTTATCATATATTCATCAATAAGACAAACATATAATTTGCCTAGAGCCTAAAGGCAAGGTCAATTTGTGTTATTTAATAGATAATAGATATCCCTACATATTCGAAAATAATCACTAATCTTTTTTATAAAATACTTATTATTAAAATAATGTGTGTGATATGAATCAATGTGATACATTTCAATATTATTGTTTCCGTGTTGTTTCTGATCTACTGAGTAGAATAGACCATTTGCCTCTCTACCAGGTAGGTCGTAAAATGCCAACATAGGTTAAAAAATAGGGTTTTTACCAACAAAATTAATTATCAACAATACAACTGGTACAAAGCCGTGAAGCAACTTGGTCGGCTAGAGATCCACCGTCTTATCTTTTCCTGTTGCCACAATGACTCTGTTCTGTGTCTGTGCAGAAGGTACGGTAGCCTGTATATTTGCACAATTTAACATCCTGGCCACAAGACGACGACCTGCATTACCTGTGACATTTATAGCGTCATTTATAGTGTAATAGGCAACGGTTTTCCGTTACCATTGGAACATCCATGTACTTGTTTGCTGACGCCTCACATAAAAAAAATTTCATTAAAAGAAAAAAGAACCATCAAATTTCATTCGTTACTTTCCGGTACATCTAGTCATAGACATCAAAAAATCATACCAAGAAGTTGATAACCTCCTCTTTTGGAGCCGGTTAAAAACACGCCCTAGTTTATGAGACCATGAGTCGGTTGATCTGTATAACTTGTGTATTAGTCTACTAAGTGTGTTGAGTACATCTCTGTAAATTACCCGTAACTTCTTATCTATGGTTCAGCACGCGTGCTGTTGCAGATCATATTATATTGGGGTGCGTTTATAATGACGACCTGCAAGTGTATTAGCATAATCTAATATTTTGCTTAGTGGGCAAAAGGCGTTATTTTTAATCTGCTATCTATTCTAATATAGTCTTAATTTATACTAAAGTATTCCTGTTTGAACTTATTTCACGGAAAAATGTATGTGCTTCATGTTATATAATATTGGTAGTTGTTATTGTGTGTGTGTAGAAGCTTAATTAAATTTAAATAAAAATTATAATTTAACTTATAGGTAGTGGAAATGAGAGCGTTGTGGAAAATATATGGTGCGTTACGCTGACCGCATTTGCAACAGTAAGATCCAAAAGAGAGTGTTATTGAAAGAAAGTGTTGGTGTGAAAATGCGAAATGGCATGCTCCGCTGGTTCGGTCACGTGGAAAGAATGACAGATGAAAGATTGACAAAGCAGATATACAATGTAAATTTGGATGGATGTTGGTACCCTGGGAGACCTAGGTTGATATTCTACGCTCAAAGCGGTCGAGATGTATCAGAGGGTGGTGTTAAGAGTCTCCAAAACCGGCGTATTTGTATGATATAGTAATTAATGTGGACGAAGGATCGTGAAATTTTTTGCACTCATGAAGATACAGTACTTGTGTAGGTATAACGGCTTGCTGACGTTTCGTCAACAACATTTTCGTCCACAGTAGACGAAACGACACCTTTTCATTTTATTATTAATTTAACTGACGATTCCTCCACCAATCAAAAAACTTGTTTTATACAGTCAGGTAAAAAAATTAAGCGATATAATATGATTTTTAACTTTTAAGATAAGATCTATTTATTTTAGGCTGATATCACACTGCTCCGAGCACCGGTGCGGTGAGTGGCGATGCAGAGTCCCTCTATAAAATATCACTACACGGAGATGCGGTGGCAGTGTTTATAAAAGTAGTTTATAAAAATGTCGACGCGCACAAATACCACTTGTATGGTTCAAATGAAGAAAGTTTTTTTTCAAAAAAAAAAAATAAATAAATAAATAAAAAATTTGTTATATCATACAGAGGCCTTACCATAAGTTTACAGCTTGTAAAGTTTACTATACTCGCTACCGTCTCTGTTAATTATTTATATGAAAACTTTGAACAGCGTCTCTATTAGTAACTAAGAGAAACACATTTTTAGATTAAAAGTGTCATAGATTTCAACACGTAACTTACCGAACGTAATATATACCAAATCATGGTAAAGGCTCAGTTGTTCTATACAAGTTAAGATTTTTTAGAACAAAGTTAATCTTCGCATCACCTCAAACCGGAACGATGTGCGGTGCAATGTTATGTCCGCCTTACAGTACAAAAATTAATACATCAAAATCACCTTATCACTTTAGATATATCTAGAAAAAACATATTTCACATACATGTACGATAAACTTAAGCACGTAATAATATAAAGGCAGGCAGGCATTACAAATCCAACTAATATATGGATAAGCACTTTGTTAACATGGTGATAACGATTTTGCTCCTATGAGTGGTGCCAAGTAAAAAACTACTGAATGCATAAATATATCACTATCTCTATGTCGTTTATTCGAGTAGGCCACTCAGTCATGTTTCTCTAACACACCGTCCCGACTAACTCATCTCACTCGCTTCATTACTTCGTCAAAGTACCTACTAGTCGAAGTTAGCCGAGGTTGGAAGTGTATGTCCAGACAAATCAAACCAAATCAATGTAAACAAACATTTTTAAGATGTTGATTTTCATACTAAATTTATATATATAATGTACATTACTACTAAACTACTTAACATATGATTTTTTTAATTGTTAAACCCAAACCGCCAAATAGTTGTAATATAAAGTATTATATTAATATTATGGTGTCATGAAACTTTTTCATCTGACTGTACTAAACAACTTCCATAATTTGATAGTGGACGAATCGTCAGTGAAAAAAGTAATAAAATGAAAAGGTGTCGTTTCGTCCACTATGGACGAAAATTTTGTGGACAAAACGTCAGTAAGCCGGTATGACTTATATTTGTAATTTGCAAACTGTTAATAGCTATAATTGGCAAAAATACGCTGTTTTTTACGCCGAAAAAGAGCAGATTAAGTAAAATATATTTTTAATACTTTTGTAAACATATTGGCCAGAAGCGTGCACGTCGCGATCCCTGCCAGTCCATTGGACTGCAATTCTGGCCCGAAAAAGTACCGCAGAACGGGTTAGGGCGTTCCCTGGAGGCGACGCGTACCGATCCGCCCTCGTCGGTACGAAAAGAGGCAGATGCGGCGATGGGGGCCGCCACCCATCACGCCAGGCCCGTACAGGCGCATCGAGTAGTGGAGAGTGTCAAATAGGCACGTGGAATGTGAGAGGGGGAATGGAAGCGAAGATGAATAAATTGATTGATGTAATGAATGAGAGATGCCTGGATTTACTGTGTGTAACGGAGACTAAGCGAAAAGGTAGTGATACCTTTGATCTCCCCTGTGGCAGGTTGGCTCTTTGGTCTGGTGTACTACAGAGCGATCACGCTAGCGCTGGGGTAGGTATCATTTTATCGTCTCGCTTAGCCTCAGGCCTGAAAAAGTATGGTTGGATTGGTCCGAGACTGCTCTGGGTCCGTATTAAACTAGGAGTCACGCGAGTTTTTGTGGTAGCAACCTATGCTCCGGTCAACTCGTCGGCGAATCATGACCTGGAAAAGTTTTGGGATTCTGTAAGGGATGTTCTGGATATGGTTGAAGGAAATGAAAAAGTAATTATGTGTGGTGACTTGAATGGTTGGGTGGGGATGCGACGGGACGGTTATGAGACCGTTCTTGGACCCTATGGTGATAAGAGAATGAATGATGCTGGTAAGCATATTGTGGATTTATGTGTGGAAAGAAATCTCCTTGTGTCTAACACAATGTTTCAGCATAAGGACATACATACGTATACATGGAGAAGGAATGATCAAATGAGTATGATAGATTTGATTTTGGTTGATAGTCGCGTCCGGAAGTGTTTAATGGACACGAGAGCCTTCAGAGGACCAACTCTTAACACGGACCACTACTTGGTTATTAGCCGGTTTAGGGGTCTGTTTAAGAAGTGGAGGCACTGGCGAGTACGTATTCCATTTGGAGGGCTTGAAAGGATTAAGAGTGAAAAGTTGCAAGACCCGAGTGTAGGAAGCATGTATGAGAGTCTGCTGCAAACACTGGTCACAATTATGGAAGAAGATTGCAAAGAAAGGGGCTTACATTTGAATGCGATGAAAACCAAAATAATTATGTTTGAAAGAGACGTAGCCAGAATGGATGTAAGAGTTTTGGTTGATGATGTAGTGCTGGAACAAGTGAATGAAATTGTATATCTTGGTTGTGCTTTTAGCAGGGATGGAAGGTACACCGCGGATGTAGAGAGGAGAGTGAGTGCAGGGAATAGTGTGAATTAAGCGTTGGGTAAGCTATTCCAAAGCGAGGTTTTGAGTCAAAAAGCTAGACTCGCCAAAGTTATGCAAACATAATTCTGTGCTTATTCCAACGTTATTGTATAAAAGCGAGAGTTGGGTATGTCAGAAATGCGGTCTAAATGAGAGCACTACGGAAAATCTGTGGTGTAACGCTCGCTGACCGCATTCGTAACAGTGAGATCCGAGAAAGAATGGGATTGACAAAAAATGTTGGTGTTAAAATGCGAAAGGACATGCTCCGCTGGTTGGGTCATGTGGAAAAAATTACAGATGAAAGATTGACAAAGCAGATATACAATGCGAATGTGGATGGATGTAGGTACCCGGGGAGACCAAGGCTGACATTTCACGATCAGATCAATCGGATATTATCCGAGGGTGGTGTCAAGAATCTCCGAAACCGGCGTGTTTGTATGAAAAGGGTTATGAATGTGAAGGAAGCAAGACAGGTTTGTCAGGATCGCACTCGATACTCTCTGCCTACCCCTTAAGGGACTTGGCGTGAATATGTGTATGTATTTATGTATGTATGTATGTATGTATGTATGTATGTATGTATGTAAACATATTCTAATAAATGAAGTAAATCTAATTCCATGTTTTTAACCAACGAAAAAAGGAGGAGGTTCTCAATTCGACCCGTATGTTTTTTTTGTACCGATATTCCGGTGTTTGTGGACGGATTTTCAAAACTGTTTTTTATTTGAAAGCCTATACTCCCGCGGTGGTCCCATTACAATTTGGTCCAGGTCTACATTAGCATTCATAAGAAAACCACATATGTTCCAAATTTGAAGTTCGTTTTTTGCAGTTTTACTGCGTTTAAATTATTGTAAGTATATCGTGATAAATAAATATCCTCGGCCATCACACAGATTATACAAATTAGCAATATAGCCCTATGTACTATAACCTACATGTCTGTATTTTGCACCCATAGTAGGCATATTACATGCTTGTGCTGTGGTTGTAGTCAACAATTTTAAGACATAGAAAGTAAGTTATTTGATTCTTTATACACTAGCCAACAACTATCACACTGTGGGACTCAGTGTCTTCGGCTAGTCGTGGTTGCCCTGATTGTGCCTTTGCCTATTTCTTCGGGGATATGAGCCTGAAGATGCTTTTTTATAAATTTAACAAACATCCAGATTCGGAAAAACAGACATTTATTTTCATCACACAAATGCCCCGTCGAGAATCGAACGTTAGCCTCGCGGTTGATCGTTGGATCACAGAGTAATTAAGTACCAACGTTGGATCTAGGCATACCTCTTGACCAACGAGGCGGGGGAGGATAGACGGCTGGAGATTGATAATATAAGCTACTTTTATCCGTTATTTAAGTGGGTTTCGGAGGGAGAACTAAATTAAATAACTTCAAAATATCACCAAAATGATTATACCATATCATCGACACTCGGTGGCAGTGCATTCCATACATATTAGGTACTTTTTAAATAGCAATCTGCTATTGCCATAATTCTGGTAGTGACAAAACGGTTAAGACACATATTCTGAATCAAATGTAAAATTTGTAAAGTAAGACATTGAATAATTAGAGCGTTTAGAGTTACGAACCTAGCTCTATATACCTAACATCTGATATTTTATAATTTTCTGATAATCATCTATGCAAAAAAGATTAAAAATTAATCAATACTAATAACTATTAGTCGGTTTTTGCAGTTTGACTGTTAACCGACTTCGATTTAAATAAGTTACAAAATCAACGTTTTTTTTTTCATTTTCCTGGATTGCTTCATCAGATCCAGACTTGATAGTAATGGGACCATCTGAAATCTCATCCTTTCAAATAAAAAAAATAAAACCAGCGCCGTAATGACGGAGAAATCGATCAATATAAATATAACCATAATCATAATCAATATAAATATAAAAATTTCAAAGTCGATTACAAAATAAAATCTACTTCAGTGGCAAAAATTCATTTGTACAAAAAAAAACAATCTCATAATACACAACTTACATAAAACTAATATAGGAGTCAAACATGAAACCTCCTCGTTTTTAAAAGTCAAAAAAAATTTACTTTTCATTTGTATAGGAAAAAAACAATCTCATTGCACACAGTTTTTAGATAAAAGACTATTCCGAAATATGTTTAAACCGTTTCTCAGTACCTGTAATAATATAAAGAATATTATATGAGCAATTTATCGGGAAATATCAAAAGTATCTAACTCCAATATGAGTCGAAATTGATACAAACTAATAGGCAATAAGAGTGGGAAATTATTGCTTTATTTGATTCTATCTTTTACAATCCTTACAAAATCAAGCAATATTGACGCTCACTACGCTCAATTTGGGGAAACGGATTCTACTCACGTTCAAACATACGAGGAAGAGCGTTATATATACAGATACAATGTTATACAGATGAACATGATTCGTACATATGCATGAAAGAAGATTTCACTCTTGATGCACGGAAAAATCGTTTCTGATGTAAGACAGACTCAAAATAAAACTTGGATCAAATTGAATTACAGTTAAGTTTCTTCGCGACAGGTAGTGTTACGCTTGACACTCGGTTCATGCCATATTTGAAATTGGAATTGAGTATGTCATTTTAGGTACTTTTGAACTCAATACTGTAAGTATTAACATATTTTATTTAATAGTAAACGATAAATTATTATATCGGATTCCTTGAATGTATTTGTAATTAAATGTTAAGGATCCGCTAGTACTGTGTTCAAGAGTACCTAAAATACGTACCAACTCAACATATACGATATATCCCAGAAGAGAAGAACAGAAGTATAACTAGTCCACCCACGATTAGCCCATAATGAACACAAGAATCAAAGATTACAATAATTATAAAGTAAATACTAGCTGACCCGACTCACATCTTGTCGTCCATACTCCATACCAATATTATAAACGCGAAAGTCTCTCTGTCTGTCGGTTGCTGTTTCACGGCTATACCGCTTTTGCTATTTGATGAAGTTTGATATGCATATAGCAAAAGATCTGAGTTCAAACACAGGTTTTTTTTAAAAAAAATCAACCCCCAAAGAAATTTAATAGGAGATGAAAATTTGTATGTAAATCGTTGCTATTAAATGAAATAAACTTACATTTTTTATCACCAATGAGATTTAAGGTTTTTTTAGTTATACTCCCATATATGAGAAGTGCTTTCCTCTCCCTTATTTTTTTGTAAATCACTGTAAGCGTTTCTCAGAGTCCCAATTAGGCTTTTTTTTCAAAAATCAACCCCCAAAGCAATTTAATAGGACATGAAAATTTGTAATTAAAATCGCTATTAAATAAAAAAAAGGACCTTTTTATGAGCAATTTAACTTTTTTTCAATCTCTAAACGACTATTAAATATAGGAAGGATTTGGTGTGGGACTGACAAAATCTGATAATGTACAAATACTTCCAAACGTCCCTACTAATAAGAAACTATATATTTTTGTATGTATGTTACGTTTTCTTGTTGAAACGGCCTTAACATTCAAACTGGTTATATATTGAAGAAGAGCATTGTTGGTCCAGGTTGGCAGAGTAGAATAGTCTATATGCCTCTCTACCAGGCAGCTGGTAAGAAACGAGAACTGGTTTAAATATAGTAAATTGCTGTGCTGTGCAGCAACATGCCACGATTTACCTATTCCTGCCTCTGACTCTTTCATGTTCCGGATCAGAGAGTAGTGTGTTTATCATCCCGACTACACAGGTCAACCGACACTTGTAACATCTATAGGCCACGATTATATATATGTATATATATCCTGATAGTGTGAGCTATCAGGAGAGCCGCCCCCTTGTTCGCTGAGCTCTCACACAAAAAAATAATGAAAAAACATAGATTACTTTAACGTCAATACCTCAAAGGATTCCCGTAGATCCAGGAGATAAACAATTTCTCTATTTTTTAAATTTAATCTGCAAGAAACTGCAAAACATGTAAATATGGTTGAAACCTACTGCAAATTTTCGTTATTCGTAGGTTGAAGCAAAAACATCAACAAGATTTTAAACCTAGTTTTCATTCACAAACCATGCAAATAGATCACGTGTTTTCATCGATTTCCAAAATAGCGGGAAGCGAGGGCCGTCCTAACGAACCTCTTTGTCGTACCTGCCGAGTAAGGCTGTATGCGGCCATTATTTCTGGATTTGCTGACCGGTTTCATTTCAGCTTCGAATTTCAAAAAGAATTTTTTTCTTTACACATTCATTAAATTATTTTTTTACCTCCATTTGTATTGTCTGTGCTTCTTACAAACTTCTAATTAACTTGCAACGTGAGTTTTTGGTGCCATAAAGACAAAAAATGGTTGTACTTTTTTTGTAATTATTGAGTTTCGTATTTATAGTGAGTGAAACTAGCCAATTTTGGTGGCATTTTGTACAATTTTGTTCGGATAAAGTGAAATTATGAAAAAGGTAATCATGAAGAAATTAGTGTATCATGTATTTCCTCGTTTCCGCTAAATCTCATTAAATGAGCTTCAATAATGAGGCCACCTCTTTACTCAAGGCCTTGACATGGCTTTCTTTAATGACTTACGACTTATTTTAAATAATTTAAACTCAATTTTGTTAAATCAATTGACTTGATTCGAATATCAACTTGACTAATGGCAAATGCTAACGCTAGTGCCAAAAACTATATTCAAATTCAAATACATTTTATTCACATGGATCTATACAAAGATTCTTGTGGCGCGTCCATATAATTCCAAAAACTACCATCTGATCGGAACGTGGCCACTAAAGAAACAAAGAACTTGCAATGTATGTACGTTTATCCAGGTGGAATTTAAAACGTAGTGAATTATTGACCGCCTTGTTGGTCGAGTGGCTAACGTACACGCCTAACTACACCGACCAACCGAGAGGCTCGGGTTCGATTCCCTACGGGGCAGGCATTTGTGTGATGAACATTTAGATGTCTGCATTTCCGGGTCTGGGTGTTTATTACATTCATTCTTGTATTTATTTAAGTATTTCTATGTATTAGTTTCTATCGTTGACTAACACCCATAACACAAGCATATAATTTGCTTACTTTGGGGTTAGATTCAATTTGTGTTACTTGTCCAGGGATATTTTTTTATTTATTATTTTATTGAATC
>NJDC01006760.1:71746-82188 GCA_002245475.1 Calephelis virginiensis | reverse complement strand
ATTTCGCCCCGAACTGAGACCTCGCGAGGAACCAATAGATCCTTATATAATTCCATCATTCCATCATTGTTTTGATACGAGTATGATAATCAGGTTTTACAGCAACGCAATTGTATGAGTGGCTTTGAAATAGTGCGTAAATAATGATATACAAAACTATCTTTTGCTGCAGGGAGTTCAAACATTTAGTTGATTTTCCAGTCTTAACTCCGATAACAAAATAGATTTAGTGGTCTATTAAACAACAAAAAAACCGAGTATACGAAATTTACTACTACAATGAATAACATTAAAATTATAAATTCAATCATATTAGTGGTTTGAAGACGCGCTTAAAATACACAAAGTTTTTTGCTGCACTGAGTTCGTGCAACGTGCAATTGAGTTTTCAGTCTTAACATCGATCTACAAATAAAAATATAACAAGTCGACGAGTCCTACGTAAACTGGTACAAATGCAGTTGCACAATTTTGCAGGAGAGCGATTTGTATGTTTTAATGCGTGTAACTTTAACATTATACAACGTAAATCGTTGAAATTTTGAAATGGTATACTTGAACCCTTTAGAAAAAAAACTGCGTTAATAATTTTAATTTTTTTTTTGGTTGTTTAAGTACGAATGATGCCATAAAAACGTTAGTGACATTTTGCTGCTCGTACCAGTTTACGTAGGACCCGTCGAAGTGGTCTAATTAAACACAAAAACCCTAGTATATAAATGTACATCTACAATAAGAAATAAGATACGAGTACCCACCTAATAAGATATTATGATCAAACATAGATTTTTATTAAGCGTCTCTAAAGCGTATTCTATCTACTTACAATGTATCTAGTATGTACTTATGTGTTGCTCTTTTTTGTATGTTTGTTACGCGTCTAATCCGCAAATTAAGAAAGGAATTTTAATATTTTGTTTAGTAAGGTAGGTCCCGTTTTTGATCAGTTGATTCCGTATGGAAAAGTATAATCAAAACAACACACTAGGCGACCCGGAAAACTTCGTGTCGCTTGACATTAAGAGCTACTAAAAGTTTGTATGGATTGAAGCCTTGTTTTCCCATTTTTTATTTCATAAGAACCTAACAGTCACGAGATTGTCACCAACACCGCCACCAAAACCGTCTCCGCGTTAGTCATTACCGGTATTGTTACAGCATAGTCGCGACGTTGTCACGACACCATTACGCAGGGGTGGAAAATGGTCAGCAAAGTCAGTTTTTTTGGCCTAGGTCAGTAAAAGTCAGTATTTTCGAAAAAATGTCAGTAAAGTCAGTATTTTGAGGATCAGGGGCTGGTTTTTGTAATAGTCCTAGACAATGTTAGTTTTTTTTCAGTAGCTGTCTAAAATAAATTTCTTAAAGAATTTGTTCTATTACTGTCACTTTGAATTTTACGCATTAAGCTCAAGTAAAAAAAATATTCCTTATCAAAACTATACTATTTTATCGTTTATACTTAGGTACTTAATATTTGCCATGTTTCAATTATTGTAGGTATAGGTAAACGTTGTTAATAGACATTGGGAATACTTATTTTAAAACTACCCGACCTGGTAAATTTCTTTCTCTTAGCTCTCAATACTCTGCATCCAGCAGGATATGTAAGATGACCTGTACGTTTAAATGTTTTTCTACATTCTGCGTTTCAAGTTATTTGGTAGATTTATGCTGAGTGTCGTTTTGCCTATAATTTCCAAACTAAACAACTTATAAGTTTTAAAAAATTACTGGACAATTTGCAAATCACCTTACCTTACCCAAATTAAAAAACAAATAAATAAATCTGACTTCGTGTTTTAGAAATGATAGCCCAAAGGGAATAGATAATGATCCCATTGGAACCCATTTAGTGAGCGGGATAAACATTAAGTACCTACTAAGTAAGATGACATACCTACCAGCCAAATGTCGTTACAATCGGTTCGGTGAATCGCGGTTATGATACCACCAGACTGAAAAAATCTAAAAAGTCCAAAACTGTGTTCTGTTGCCTCTTACTAAGGTACTGAAAGTTGAACTAAAAAAAGGATATAATTTTCTATGAGTTCAAATGAAAAAAATCTAGTGATTAAATAATATTTTCTAATAAGTTTACTGTTATTCCTATCTGTTTATTAAGTATTAAAAAAAAACCTAGCACCATCCATGATCATATTGGCGAACGTAACTACGTTATTATTTCGCGATTATTTTTAAACTATAGAAGATCCTAAGATAATTTACACCTCCCGCCGACCACGACGAATTGAAAGATCTAATTAAAGATCTTCACAACAGAAAGGCCCCGGGGCCTGACGGGATTTCTAATAGAATAATTGAATATTTTCCTCCCGCACTCATATACCTACTAGTAAACATCTTCGATGTATTTATTACCAGCAGGCAGTGCCTTTATTGACGAGTGGAAAGAAGCCGCCGTCATAGGAATTCACAAATCGGGTAAATCCCGTAACGTTGCGAGTAGTTACCTCCCGATCAGTCTTATTAGTTTACTCGGCAAAATATACGAGCGTCTTATCCTCACCTGCCTTAAGACGATCGTAGCCGAGATACATTTGTTACTGGATAAGCAATTTGGTTGCCGGGCAGTGCATTCATGTACAAATTATGTGCACCGTCTCACGGAGTACATACTAAACGGCCTGAATAGACGTCTCCCCATATAGAGCGCTTTTTTTCTACGTGGCCAAGGTCGGATAAGGTCTGGCACAACGGCCTAATCTATAAGCTCTACGAAAGGGCGTGCTAGACAGACTAGTAATCATCATACGAGACTACTTGTCGAATCGTATATTCAGATTTCGTATGGAAGGGAATGTCTCTAGTAGTAGGCCCCTAGAGGTAGGAGTGCCGCAGGGCTCAGTACTCTCACCTTTGTTATACACGGGATATATCCCTCTTCGCGGACGACACGGCTCTATATGTGTCCCACCGTCTCGGGGAACAAATGGGCAATATTCTCCGTAATGCGGCCACTCTCAGTAGGCAACTGGTTCAGGAAGTAGAAGTAAACCCCGATAAAAATGCAGCAGTGCTCTTTAATCGAGGTGTTACACCCAACGAACGGATGAGACCCAGTCGTAACCCGGGTACCATCAGAATGTTCGACAGAGTAATCCCCTGGGCAAAATCAACAAATTACCTAGGGGCACTCTAGATAAAAATATGTCGTTCAAACCGCATGTTTCGCGTGTCACAAATAAGGCTAAGTTCGTACTTAGCCGTCTCTATAACCTAACTAATGAAAATTGTAAAATGTCAAAAGTTTACAACAAAAGTGACATTTTACAAAACATGCGTTAGGTCTATATTAGCTTACGCTAGTGTAGCTTGCGCACATAGCTTCCCGTGCCACCTTAAAAACTTACAAGTAGTTCAGAATAGGTTTATGCGCACTGCTACCGGTAGCCCGTGGTACGTACGTATCGAGGACCTACATCGCGTCCTAGATTTACTCACAATGGCGCAGCATTTTAAACAACTATCCGAACGTTACTTTGAAACAACGGGTGCCCACCCGAACCCGGTGTTAGCACCCGTGTGACCGTGGGACTACACACCGGCCGCACCAAGTCGAGGCACAGTCTCCCGGGAGACAGCCCTTGTTGCTGACGCTATAGGGAACAGTCCAATCCACTTAATAATGATGTCTTGGGCTGAGCACTCTGCTCGTACAAATGCAAAATAGTCTGGTGAAGTTGTAAAACCTCGCGATTAGCAACATATAAGCCATTAAAAAAATATGGTATATGAAACGAAATGGTGTCGGGGGCAATTTTGTTTAAAATTAAATGCATGCTATGCGCTAATAACGATAGCGTGTTCATTTGATAAAGGATTAATATTATGTTTATGAAAACACCTTCGCAACAATGCATTATATATAAGTGCTTTTAATAACGATAAAGGGTATTGAAGTGAGTTACAATGTGAGAAAGACAGCTCAATGCTACCGGTGACTTTATTACAGAAATTTTAAGCCAGATCTAGAATATTCTTATCATGATAGTCTGATTTTTAAATTAGGAGGTACTTTTTGGTCCTTTATCCTTGATATTTGTGTGAAGTTTCAATTCAATCCGGCCTTTTACGGCGAATGAAAAACGCGTTATAAGATTTCGTTACATATATACGTGGATACCAACGAAGTTAATAAAAGCTCCATTAAAAGGGCGATGCAGGCTGGCTATGCCAATATCCACTGGAAACCAAACGGAACAAATCTTTTCTCTTACAAACATTCTCCAAAATACGATTAACTAACATCAACTAACATTTGTAGTTCAATGTTTAATTTAACTTGTAAATATTTTAGAGATTTGGTCAGTAAATGGTCAGTAATTTAGAGGGTGTTAGTCAATAAAATCACTATTTTTGGCCTTTGAATCAGTTTCCACCCCTGCATTACGATACCTTCAAGACACAGTCATAACATCGTGTTTTCCGTCACTGTCAAGACACCGTCACAATATCATTACGACACAGTCAGGACATCGTTTTGGCACGTCAGGTGTTATCACCAACTTCGTCACCGTCATGATGTCACTAACACTATCAGAGTCGTGACACCGTTACGAATTCGATACGACACAGCCACGATATTATCACGATACAGTTAAGGTAATCACCTTCACCACCAACACCATCACCGTCTAGACATTATCACGGTCGTGAGACAGTTACGACATCGTAACGATATCGTCACGACACCGACACGACACTATCACCTACGAAGTCCTCGCAGCCGTCACCATCACCGTTAATATAATTATTTACCGTTGTCTGTCAATGTTACAGGTATATTAACTAAAATCAGTACAAGAGATTTCTTGTTTTGCTTGATACTTGTGGACTTTTATACAAACTTTCAACCCCTATGTCACCCCCTTAGGGGTAGAATTTCCAGAAACGATTAAATACGTATCTAATAATTTGTAATAAGTATCCCAAAAATAAAGTTTCATGTTTCTTAAAAAAAATACGATTTTCTATACAAAAATTCTACCCCTTATTCACCTCCTTATGGGTACAATTTCCAGAAATGCTGAAATACGTATCTACTCATTTTTAATAAGTAGCCTAAAAATAAAGTTTCATATTTCTAACTTGAAAAGTGACGGTCTTGCATACAAACATTCAACCTCTATTTCACTCCCTTTGCGGGTAGAATTTCCGCAATTCCGTCCTTAGTGGGTGCCTACTCAATAAAATGACCTGATTTTATGGCTGTAACTCTTAACAGTTAATATTGTAACTCTTGTTTCAGTGTATTAAAATGGGTGCATATATTCTTTACATGATTTCAAGAAGCGCCAGATTTCGGGCAGGCAGTGTTCTCAAATTCTCTAATAATCAGGTGAGTCTATTCATGGTAATATCGAGGTCCAGATCTTTGCTAAAGAGTCACATTTCTGAGGTTATTTATTTCTGAGGTTATTTGATATAGCATTTTTATGACAAAAGACAGCAATTCCGAATAAGTAATAGTAGGTACCAACTAACAACGTGGCAAAAGTCAACAATATATTTTTGGCACGATTTGACCGGATAGGTACCTCTACCTTATCTGTTTTCGTCGCCGTAACGGTCAGTCTAGAGCAGAGGTATTCAAACTTTTTTATTGAGGCCATAAACACTTGTTAGTCATGAACGAAAAGAAATGTAATTTCTTAGGATTTTTCGATCGTATGCTTTTAAATATATTTTATTATTATAATAGTTTTGAACTCTGCCTCGCGGTAGTATTGTGTAGAACCTATTACCTAGTCATTTTGAATTTTAAACACAGGCGTATCATATTGAGAATCCATGTCATAAATGTGGACGTCAATTTTAACCATATCGTATTCTACCGTGTGATGCCAAAGCCCTGTCAAAAACCACATGCATATTACCATACTGTGCTCATTTTATCAACTCGTGTTGCCATTTCTAGACGTATTTATTTCCTCGTTTCAAAATAATGCTCATTTTATATCGGAATTGCAATTCCCGCTTGATGATCAGGAAGAAACCGCTTTGACAGGGATTGTTAAGGGATCGCGCATTTCACATGACAGACGTATCGTGACAGTTTCAAAATGTGTCCACATTATAATCATTCGGCCGATCGTGATACTATACTATACTATATATATTATATACATGATAATGATCAGGGTGATACACGCCGACGCTCGTCAGAGGTCTGATACACTATGGATGCATTAAATGATAAAAATGTGGACCCAGCTTAATGTCTCAGCGTCAAAAGACATGTTCCTATTTCTTATCAGTAATTCCGTCTGCTTGTTTGCCTTCCAATGTCGCAAAAAATATAACAAATATTTTATTTTCGTCTGTCATCCTTGGATTTTTTTTTGGACAAAAATATATTACCATACCTATTACTAATACAAGAATCCATTGAATTTTGTTATTGGATACAAATGGCGACGCCAATCTTCGATATAAACCATTAAAAATTAATTATGTACAAACAGTTCAAAACGTAATACTGTGAAATTCCATTCGTAGGTGCATGTATATAATTTTTTCTGTAACGGTGTTTGTGGACGCACGCCTGACGTCTAAAATGGCCTTTTTTTTTACGATATTGGAAGGCAAACAAGCAGACAGATTTCTTGATAGAAAGAAATTCACGCCGCCTAGAGACACAAAAGGTGGTAATGGTGCGTTGCCAATCTGAGGCCGGGATGGCGGTAAGGTGGTATGGCGGCAGAAATAGGTAAGGCGGTGGTACCAATCCGGGTGAGTCGCTGCGAAACTCTACCACCTAGTCAGATGTCACTGTGTTAGTCATGGTAAGCCTATGCTCGCCTTTTACGTGCTGCCTGGCACATGAAGGTAGATGGTCTATTCTGCAAAGGAGCACGGACCAACACGGGGAAAACCGACCGATTTCTATGAAATATTTTACATTTATTTTGTAGGTTTGAGAACATCTCAAACTATATTATAGATGTTATATGTATACGGTAGAGCAACGGTGTCAGTTGAAATATGTCGTTCTAAGATGGCACCTTGACCCTTATTGTGTTTTGCCTTTGCCGACCATTAAATACCAACGGCAATACATAAGTATTCAAATTAATGTTATTTTGTTGGTTAAGAGGTTTTCTTAATGTATGACGAGCCTCGTGTTCATTTCACGACAAAGGTTGTTATTTATTTTCGGGTTTTGGATGTATTTCATTTTTTAGCCCACATAGAAAAAGAGGGGTTTTTTAAGTTTACCTGTCTATGTGTCTGTGGTGTCTGTCTAAATATGGCACCATAACTTTTAAACGGATGGACCGATTTCACTGCGAATTTTTATTTTTGGCGCCATCGAGAGAAAAGATGGTCGAAGTTTTTTCATAATTATTGAATTTCGTGTTAATATTGAGTGAAATTAGTCAATTTTGGTGGAATTTTGTACAATTTTGTTCAGTGAAAGTGCACAAATGAATTATTCATAAAGAAATTAGCGTATCGTATATTTTCTCGTTGCCGCCAAATCTCGTTACATGAGCTTGTGTAAAAAGGCCACCGCTTTACCCAAGAGCCTGACATGACTTATTGACGACTTACGACTGATTACTAACTAAAATTAATTGAAATTGATATAAAATTCGATGCAAATTTCTACTTCACTAATGGATTCACTAAATACTAACGTGAAGGCCAAAACTTAAAGAAAGAAAGAAGCTGACGTGATCGCAAGGTAATTCTTAGCAACTTTACATGTAGGTTTTGGTCGGGGGTTTATTGATTTTTTTTTAAATTTCAGTGTTATATTTCATTTTACACTGCGGAGTTCGTATCGCCTGACTACTAAAAATAGTTAAAGGAAAAAATAAGGTGTTCCTTTTCCTGTTTTTTAAATTCAAAGATGAATAATTAATTCACCATACAAAATTTCATTCCTGTTAAGTAGTTTTAAATATAGTAGTCTATGTATCAAATTGGATCTTCAAACATATTTACGCCGAATTTTATGAACACGTAATAGTCATACAAACCTTCACATTCAAAATATGAGAACGGTTGGGATTTGTAATAAAGTACAAAAGCCAGCTTAAGATGCCTGATATGTATAAATGTTTCAGAACATTCCTGACCAAGGGTAACAAAAACAGTTAGGCCAACTATACTGGGAATTGTCTGTAATTTCTGAACCACAAACTATGACTTGTATCAATTTTAGAATTTTCACGGCAAAACCGCATAACAGATTTTGATTAACCCTGACATCCGGGTAAAACTTTAACCCCCTTACTAATAAAACTTACGCTCCCGTTGATCTGGCGTGTAACTTAATTTTGTATTAGCAATAGTGAAGTTACACATCAGATCAACGGGCGCCTAAGTTTTATTAGGAAAGGGGTAATTTTTAAAGCGTATGCTCAAATTAATGTTCCCGAGACATAGAGAGAGATAGATGTTCCGAGAGAGCGAAAGAACTTTGAAATACGGGTGAACCCAAAGGGCAAAAGCTAGTGGAAATATGTACTTATTTATGATTCCAGACAACCTTAAGACTGTATTGGGCTCTACTAAATGTTCCAGAACTAAAAGCAGGTTTGGCCAGTAATGACGCAATGTTTGGGACTTTGGATACTTGGCTGTTGTATAAAATGACGGGTAAAGTGATTACTTTTTTTAATTTTTCGTATAACATTAGAAAAAAACCAAAGACTGTAATGGTGCGTTATTACCAATACATATTTAAGTACTAGACTTCCTATAGGGCTACTATGCAGCTCAATAAATATTAAATACTGACACTGTGGTGATAGAGTCTTACGAGGACTTTCTCTGATAGATACAACCTCGCGCCATAAAGCTAAAGCTTAATATTGTCGTGTTCAGGTTTTTATGGATAACGTTATGAGGCTTAATATCTAAGCCTTTGTTTGACACGTCGTTATTATCATTAGTGGCTACGGACGTCGTGTATCCGTACTATCAGGATATCCGTCTGTTTGCCTCAAATATACTATAACAAAATAATATCTGACGTCAGAGTTATGTAATTTCCTATTGACGTCAGTATTTCCATTGACTTTGTTTTTTTGTCTATTACTTAATATTCAAATACCTCGTCGCCTAAAGTCTGCAAGAATCCGCTATTTGGTAATACTTAGAAATATTCAATTGACACACTCTTTGTCATTACATCTTTAAAACCAGGGTCCGCCTTCCTAACTCTCTTCCTCCACCTCGATCTTAAATATTACCTCTGTGGTCTGTAAGTTAAATAATTAATCTATTTAATAACATTGATAAAAATATTGTTCAATTATAATATTAAGACTAAATCCCCTCTGTGGTCTAGCGGACCAGGTGTTGGACTTGACTTCATGAGGTCCTGGGTTTGATCCCCAGGTCGGGCAGCAAAAAGATAATATGGTTTTTACAATTTTCTAAAAAAAATGTTGCTCACACTTGCAAATTCTTTTAAATGCACCCTTCTACAGTTTTATTATAAGACAAGAGATATACTTTATTTAGTTATACATACATATATATCCTCGCGCAAAGTCTTTACGCAATAGGCAGAGAGAATTAAATACGTACTAAATTTCACTACAGAAAAGACCAGATTACGTCACGGAATGTTAACCTTAATCTCCTCATACCCACAACCATCTACATCGTATTTACAGTTTAGTATTTTTTTTCCATTCTTTCCACATGATAGAAACAACGAAGCATTCCTTTTATTCCAGCAAATATTTCTTTCAATCACATTGTTTCTTTCTTCCTCATCTCATTTTTGCGAATTCAAAGAACAAGGTTCTAAAAAGACCTTACAGGGTCTCCATAATTTGATCTCGCTGTCTCTATTCTTATACCGTAACATTCCCCGTGTTGGTCCGGGTTTTTTTTGCAGAATAGGCAATCTGCCTCCCTACCAGGCAGCTTGTAAAAGGGCGAGCATAGGCTTACCGTCACTAACACCGCTACATCCGACTAGGTGGTAGAATTTCGTAGCGACTCGCCCGGATTGGCGATCGCTAAACCACCGCCTTACCTGTTCCTGCCACCATATCGTTTGTGCTTTCCGTTGTCGTGTTCTTGTTCGGAGGGTATGGTAGCTGGTAAATATACTTTTGCTCGAGACCTAACATCCCGGCCTCAGGTGGACAACTTTTTGGTGTCTCCAGGCGACGTGAATTTCTTACTATCAGGAAATCCGTCTGCTTGTCTTCCTTCCAATATAAAAATAAACTCAAGACGCGCTGCTGGTCGACATCCCCCGCAATCTTATAAAGAAATTTTCCAATTTCGTTCGTACAGCAAGTGGCTGAAATTCTCTGTCATAGTCAGTTGTTACGCAACAAAATAATTTGGAAATATTCAATTAAATAGGCTTCTTCTTGCTAAACGTGCCTTTACCTTAGATTTTACCTGAGCTTTCCATCAGGCTTTAGAGCAGCCTTTCCCAAAGTGGG
>NJDC01006760.1:56129-71601 GCA_002245475.1 Calephelis virginiensis | reverse complement strand
TATAAAGAAATTTTCCAATTTCGTTCGTACAGCAAGTGACTGCAATTCTCTGTCATAGTCAGTTGTTACGCAACAAAATAATTTGGAAATATTCAATTAAATAGGCTTCTTCTAGCTAAACGTGCCTTTACCTTAGATTTTACCTGAGCATTCCATCAGGCTTTAGAGCAGCCTTTCCCAAAGTGGGCGATAACGCCCCCTTGTGGGCGCTGGAAGCCTAGAGGGGGGTGGTATAAATCTTGAAAAAAATGTTTTTTTTTAAACTAGGCGCAACAAATATGTTATTGAGGTTATTGACAAGAAAAAAACGAGGGGGGGGGGCGCTACAAAACAACTGATTTTCAAAGTGGGCGTTACATGAAATAAGTTTGGGAACCTCTGCTTTAGAGTCATGAAACTGAGCTAAAAAAATATTTTAAAAAATAATTAAAGCGAGTGCTTGTATTGTTGAGTGTAGACTCATTATAATTATGATCTGAGAAGTTGCTCTTGAGATTAAATTTTACAAATGTTTAATTAGCTAGGTTGATGTGTTTATAGATAAACAAATTAAAAACACAATGGGTAGTGTTTTAAAATGAATTATTTCCTATTGTTCTTTAATGTGGTAAAAAAAGTATTAGTGTAATGACGTTATTAACTTACTTAAAAATAAGTTATGTAATTAATCTATTTTATAATGTTGATAAAAATTGCTATTTTATTATAATGTTAAGACTAAATCGCCTTTGTGGTCTAGCGGTTCAGGTGTTGGACTTGACTTCTTGAAATCTCGGGTTCGATTCGGTCGGACAACAAAAAGAAAAACTGGTTTTTCCAATTTTCTAGTAAATAAATGTTGCTCGAAATTAGATATTTCCCGGTTGGCGATAGGCTGGCCACCTATCACATTGTGGGACTTCGTGTCCTCGGCTAGTCGTGGGTGCCCTGGTTGTGCCTCTGCCTACCTTTTCGGGGATATAGGTGTGACGATACTACTACTACTACTATGTTAAGATTATAATTATATAATGAATATTTCGTATTCTTTACATTTACAGACAATTTTCTTCACATTGTATTTTTTTGTATGTTTGTTACGCGATTACTGGAAACAACAAACAAATATTGGTGGCTATTTTTGTAAAAGATAGGTCATGATTCAGACGTTAATTTTATAATGTTCCGACTAGTGGTCTTTCAGTTACACTTCATTATATATTTATTATAATTTTTATAATTATTTTATATATTTTTTTATATATGTAAATGAAATGTCATTTGGTGTTGGTCATCACTTCACACTTGAACGGACTGACCAATTTTGCTAATTTTTTTTTTATTGTAAAGACAAGGATCATATGAAGAGAAAACCGGGAAAGTTGCAGGGAAAATGGGAAAAACGACAATTCAATTTAGTCCAAACAAGTTAGTAGTTTTAAATGTCAAGCGATACGAAGTAGTACTTAATATTACTCAAAACTACAAGTAGAATGTTGATGAAATGTATGTGGGACCATCTCGGAATCATTGGCTTAAGGAGTTATCAAATTGCGACGTGGTACCTAATGATATGTTTAATGAAACATACATCTGCATGTATTTTTGCAACAATTGCTTTATTTACAATTTACAAAAAAACAACATGCGTGTAATATGTAGTTCTCGGCCCACGCCTAATCTATCTGCCACTTGAATAGGTACTGGAAATAGTCAACACCTAGTGAAAGTCGTGAGTTACATGGTATAGTCTCGTGCAGATTCGCCTTGATCGGAAATACCGTCTTTTATTGCTGTCATAATGTAAGAGCATACCACTCCCTTTCCGATTTGGGAATAGCATAACCAGTAAATTTACTGACTTAAGATCCCAGTCTCAAGTTGACAACGCACTATTAACATCTTCGCTGTCGTAAGCTACATTTATTTTTTGTTTTGTTTTATAATACTAGCAATTTCACGCAGCTTCGCCTGCGTAACTTGGCTTCTACTTCACCGATTTTCATGAAACAAAGCCTGTGTCACTCAGGGATAATGTAGCATTCTTAAGGTGAAATAATTTTTGAAATCGTTCCAGTAGTTTCGGAGCCTATTCGTTTCAAACAAACAAACAAACAATCAATTTTTTCCTCTTTATAATACTACTTAATACTTTATTATACATAAAAATATAGATAAAAAATCCGGTATATTTAAAGATGTTGAATGCAAAAAAAGACGAGGATTATTATCATTTTAGGTAGCAAAATCTATATGTCAGACGTGTCCTCTGCTTCGGCAACTGGGTTTTTTGATCCGTTCACAATGCAGTGGGCAAGCTGGGCAATGTCTATATTTGGCCTGTCTACGTCCATGCTACCGCCCGTCGTGGATACGGCTGGTGACCACTTTACCAGTACCGACCCAGCAATATGGGGACATGCGATACCCATTCGTAGTTGTGTGAGTATATTTCTTTTTTTATATATTTAATATTTATTTATTTCATAAATATAACCGAAGTAACCAGTCATTAAGTGTTTATGCTCTTCAATAAATTTAAAATTAACTATTTTAAGGCAAAAAGGGGTAATCGTTTTTTATTCAATACAGTAAATAATACACATATTGAAAGAGTTTTTAAATTTTAAAAAGGGGCACCTAATGTAATTTATAAAAATGTTTAAATACATTTCTTGAAATTTAAAGTTAATGGTTTTCATAAGATTAAGGAAACTCCTATTCAAAGGTTTATTTAAATATCACACATTGAAAAATTAAAAAAAGGGGGCATAAATTTGTATGAAAAATACATTACTTACTGTCATAATTTTAGCGCAGGTAGTTTGATGACCCAAAAAATTTAGTAATATCCAGTATTTCTCTGGGATTCCATCAGCTCTAGACTTGTTAGTAATGGTTACTGGAAATGAATTTTTAAAAGCCGTTAATCAATGACATATAAATAATATAAAATCTTGTCACTTTTTAATGTTTGTTATGAACTATTACTGTTATGTTTTTACATACATATCTTCACGCCACGTTCATTACCTCTTGACACCACCCTCGGATAATATCCGATTGATCTGATCGTGGAACGTGGAAACCTTTGTCTTCCCGGGTACCTACATCCATTCACATTCGCATTGTATGTCTGCTTTGTCAATATTTCATCTGTTATTCTTTCCACACGTCCGAACCAGCGGAGCATGCCCTTTCGCACTTTCTTTCAATCCCACTCTTTCTCGGATCTCACTGTTACGGATGCGGTTAGCGAGCGTTACACCACAGATTTTCCGTAGCGCTCTCATTTCGACCGCACTTATCCTACTTTCATGCTTTTTCTGACACACCCAACTCTCGCTTCCATACAATAACGTTGGGATAAGTACAGAATTATGCAAAGCGAGTCTAGCTTTTAGACTCAAAACCTCGCTTTGAAATAGCTTACCCAACGCTCCATTCACACTATTCTCTGCATACACTCTCCTCTCTACATCCGCGGTGAACCTTCCATCCCTGCTAAAAGCGCAACCAAGATGTATAATTTCATTCACTTGTTCCAACACTACATCATCAACTTAAACTCTCACAACTGTTCTGGCTTTGTCTCTTCTAAACACCATAACTTTGGTTTTGGTCACATTCAAATGTAAGCCCCTTTTTTTACAATCACCTTCCATACTGTGACCAGTGTCTGCAGCTCAGATGGTGTAGAGCCCAAAAGTACAGCATCATCTGCATAAAGCAGGCAGTTCACCACTTGATCATCCATACGCATTCCCACATTCATAGACCTTAACCTTTGAAGACATTTGTCCAAATACAAAATAAACAAGCGTGCTGACAACACACAGCCCTGTTGACACCAAACCAAGGCGATATGTTGCCGTCCACACGCACACATGCTTTACAATCTACATATGCTACATAGTCTGCACAGCACGTTTACATCTTAACGTTAACAATATGTTTTTAATAAAACGAAAGAAAAGATTTTTTTACGGTTCCTTTAAAATATTTAAGAAAAGGTAGCAAAATCAATGATTTACCTATATATTATATATAGCAGAATTTAGTATTCAGTATTATCATGCTTCAATAAAATGAAGAATAATAAATAATAAGAATAATAAAAATATTTAAACCTCAATCACCATCGGAAAGCTCTTATTCTCAAGCAATAAAACCTTCTTCCCAGATAGCGGACCAAACAGCATCCATGTGGGGCTCGTGCTGCTTTAGTGTCGGTGACGTGAAGCTCACTATGGGGACGGGGACATTCTTCAATATAAACACGGGGGCCACCCCCCACGCTAGCGTCTCTGGATTCTATCCCGTTGTCGGGTGGAGAGTTGGAGACGAGATTGTATTCTCAGCTGAAGGAGCGAATAACGATACTGCCAGTATTATTAAATGGGCACAGACACTCGGTAAGTATTGCATTATGACTTGCACAATAGGCATAACACCCCAGTCAAAAGACATCGACGCACCAGCAAAATCGGTAGCCACGATTATCTCTTACCATCAGAAGAGCCGTGCTTCAATGCTGTTTATAGAGGTCATAAGTATTTACACGCCCATATTCCTGAAGTTGTAGGCAGAGGAATAACCAAGGCATCTACGACTAGCCGAAGACACTTAAGTCCCACAATGTGATAGGTGGCAAGCCTAACGCCAACCGGGCACATATTCGATCCCGGGCACCGTCATTTTTATTAGAAAATAATTTCTTATTTTTACTACATTTTCTAATTTTTATTTTTTTTGTCCGACCCAGGGATCGAACTCGGGACCTGAAGAAGTCAAGTTAGTCCATAAGGGTGATTAAATATCAATCAATTTAACATTTTTGTAAAAGTAGGAATGGGTATAGTTACTTATCCTTAAAATATAGATATACACAGTCGCGGACATTTGTGTAGGTCTATAAAAGGGGGATAGTCCCACCATTCAATGTTTTATTATGAATATTGCATAAGGAATAGGTAAGGAGGTGATACCAAACTGCACGAGCTGCTGCACAGCACTCTACACCTTGAAATAAACTGTTAGTTTTTGTTTTGTGTTACAGATTTGTTTGAGAACCCTGAAGATACGGCTGAGATTGCTATGTCAGTTCCAAACACAGATGGTGTCTTCTTTGTTCCAGCGTTTAGCGGTTTAGGAGTGAGTATATATAATTAAATATCACTACATAGTACAAAACAAAGTCGCTTTCCTCTGCCAGTCCTTATATATACTTAGAACTTTAACACTACGCAACGGATTTTGATGCTTTTTTTTAAAGATAGTGATTCAAGAGAAAGATTTATATTTGTAATGACATAGAAGTTTGTCCACCCGTGCGAAGCTGGGACTGTCTGCTAGTTAAATGTTGTTAAAGCCAACTTACAGATAGACTCGCTGAAAATTTATTTGCTAACGGCCAATATTAATAATCAATCCTAATCCACAACTTGCTGTCCAAGATTGATATTTTGATCCATTTTTATGTTATCGCTTGCCAATAATATATCTGTGGACAGCATAAATATGGCAGTTAGGTATAGGATAGGCCGGTGGATAAGCAGCTATCTAGATTGCTTGAAATCCATCTTTAGAGATACATTATTAATATTGGCCGTAAATCACTACTTAGTATATATAAGTTTTAGCAGTTTTCTAAGTTTTCATCTGCGTAAAGGCCTATTATCTTTCTAAGTTAAGAGATTGGGTATGGGCCAGAGTAGCTTCTAAGAGGTGAAGGTTGGTTATTCTGTCAATAATATTGTGATTGGCCTGTCTCGTATCACCTCCAGTTTATCTGACTAATATAAGAGTTAAAGATGAACAAAAATTGTGGCAACACCAAATATAGATTATAACTTCATCGTAACAATAACCTTAGATGAAAAAGAAAAACCAGTGAAATACACCATGGAAGCAAACTTCAATTAGCAATTTTCACAATTAACTGATGCTGCGATTTTGAGAGTTAATAGCATTTTGGATGGGAAAAATTAAAGTGGTTTTTTGACATTTTCCTAGGTTTTCTCTTAATAAAATCTTTTCTTAAACCTTTTAAAAGATAATTGAAAATAGTCCAATGTAGCATCGAGCGGTACTTGAAATTGGCGTTAATGCATTCAGCGACTCATTTTTGTTTATATAAATAATCTCGTCTCACTATAAGAACACCGTAATTTGGTTAAAATTGAAATCTATGATAGTTTGGTCCCAAGGACTAAGCAACTTAATTCGCGGAAGGCTCGCATAACAGCTATTTACTTATATAAGTTATCACAACTACCAACTACCCTCATTTATTTATTTATTTAATCCTTTATTGCACTAAAATAAATGTACAAAGGCGAACTTAATGGTAACGGTGACAAAAACACACATGATTTTGGTGCACTAGGTACACCTAGTGCACCAAAATTTGACAACAGAAAAACACATTTTACAATAACACAAAAATGATTACAGTTAATAAAAAAACAGTTAAGATTCTAAATTTACAAAAGAAACTAAAATAGAATGCAAAAGGTAATTCTAATATTCTCATCTGACATTAAGTCAGAAAAGTATTTGTTTATTTTTGAATAAAGCCTAAAATTTTTAATGTTTGGTCAATTTAGTAGATCACATTTGACAAATGTCAATATTTGTAAATATTTGTCAAAATTAAACATTAAAGTGCATTATTTTGACATTAGTGCAATAAATATTATGTATTTTAAAATCGAAAGGTTAAGCAAATTTGCAATATTAACATTGAACAATGAAATAATATTGTTGGAATTTGAAAGACACAGTGACCCAACTTTACTCCAATTTTGTTTTTCACTAAAGACTAGATTTAAAATAGATAAACACAACTAGCTTATTAATTATTATTTATATTATATTAATAATAATTAACTACAGATTCTATTGTAAATGAAAAAATACTGTACATATTTAGCTCCTTAAAAAAATATATGTACATATTTAGCTCTTCGGAAATTTTCATGATTTTTTGTTGATTTTTGTGTATATTTTTAATTTTCTAACAAAAATAACGTTGCATGCGATTGGACATGTGTCCGGTTGGCCACCTATTACAATGTGGGACTTAGTGTCTTCGCCATCGGTGCCCTGGTTGTGCCTCTGCCTACCCTTTCGGGGATCTGAGCGTAAATACATTTTTTGTTGTTTTTTTTTTGCAACGCACAAATTGTCTTGTCAGCCTCCATACAATGACTGTACAGCAGCGACAGGGTTCGTGGGCATAAAACCGTCGACGACGAAGGCGCATCTCGTGAGGGCAGTTTTCGAATCGCTCGCGTTTCGAACTGCCCAGCTATATATTTGCGCGAAGGCTGAAACTAGATACACCTTTGATACCATCAGGTAAGTATACTTTTTTGTATGAAAGTACCAAGCACACGACTCTTTTGATAGTAAAAGACAATTGTGGCCTACGTATGGCCTACGCCCATGGGTGTTGATCGCCTCTGGGGTCTAGCGGTCCAGGTGTTGGACTTGACTTCATGAAGTCCCGGGTTCGATTCCCGGGTCGGACAAAAAGAAAACGTGGTTTTTCTAATTTTTTTAATAAAAAAAAGTTGCTCGGGATTGGATATATGCCCGGTTGGCGATAGGCTTGCCGCCTATAGTCGCCGGTTCCCTGGTTGTGCCTCTGCCTACGTCTTTGGGGATATGGGCGTGAAGATACTTTGCTATGGGTGTTTGAGGGGCGTCGTTTTCCCGTGACCAGGATATTAGGCGTACCAAGACGCAAAATCCAAAATGGACCTATTAAACCTGTGTTTGCGTCTTACGAGGTGCCTGGCAGGGAGGCGTGGTTTATTCTACCCAGTGGGCCTAGACCGATACTGGGAAACTTCTGGGTATATTTCTGACTAATGAAATAAGAGTTTTGGCACCAACGGGAGAAAAAATGGTCGTAGATTTTTCGTAATTATTTAATGTCGTGTTTATATTGAGTGAAATACGTCAATTTTGATGGCATTTTGTACAATTTTGTTCAGTGAAAGTGCACAAATGAAATCATTGTGAATAAATAAGTGTATCGTGTATTTCTTCATTGCCGCCAAATCTCATTAAATGAGCTTGAGTAATGAGACCACTGCTTTACTCAAGACCTTGTCCCCTGACATGACTTTATTTGACCTATGACTAAACTCGACTTTATCAAATCGGGTAGCTTGATACGAATTTCAACTCGACTGATGGCAAATGCTAACGTTACTGCCAGAATATAAACGAAGAAGGAAAAGAAATAATTAATTATTTTTTTCAAAATATGTGTGTAAGGAAGTTGTAGCAAAAATGTTTAAGCGTGACGCTTAAGAACATTGTGGTGTGCAAATATTTTAATAAAAAGTAAAGTATGCATAATGAGTAAAATGGACAGATTTAAGGTCGACGACTCCATAGGATGCTATGGCTTACCAGGTTATCCCACTAGTTCAGTCGTTCATGACTTAGTGGTAGAGTTGTGTGCTCGATGGGATTGGTACCTTATCTACTTCGTCAGCCATATCGTCAATGCTTCCTATAGCCAAATTTTTACTTGTGTGCAGCCGTTGTAGCGAAGACGATATAGAGTTGCTCACATGGCTTAAAATCCTACACTTAAAAGAGTGAAGCACTGGTAACATCAATGGTTTTTAGGCGATAGTCATTCCTGACTATCAAGAGAACTGCCCACTTGTTAACGATTATCTATATATGAAAGCAAGTTCTGTTAGTTACAATATTTATAACTCAAGAACAGGCTAACACATGTGGGCGAAAATTTATGGGGAAGTAGCTTAGAACGAGGAGACGAACATAGGATACTTTTTTTTACCGGTGACTGCGAGAATACTAAGAAAAAAATTGATTTTTTTACAAACTAAACGGGTGAAACTACCGTTGAAACAGCTAGTATAATATAAAAAAGTAAAACTTGGAAATGTCGTTCGTCAGGTTGGATGGAGGCGTCTCCAACAATGATTTTGTTGCTCAACTTGTGGCTGATTTGACCGGACTCGTGGTGGAGAGGCCTGAAACTGTTGAGATGTCGTCTCTAGGCTGCGCTTATATTGTTGGACTGCAACAAGGTACATACAACAACACAATAATTAAGCGTATTAAAACTGCATAAACCGACTTCAACTATTTCATTGGGTACCACGTTTGATCATTCTTTTTTCGAAAGATAGCAAATGGTATTGAAATGGTCCCACATACATTTTATCAACATTCTAGTAGTTTTTGGTGTTATACTTAAGGCCCCATACTTAGTCAGCCAGAAGAGCCGTTCAGCGCACTCCCCCGTTCCATGATTACTATGAAATATTGCGCTCTAAAGTAAATGTCTTAAGCGCCAAATCACTATTTTTGACACTATAAAAGTAATTTGAAAAAAAATATAAAAACTGAAACAGTTACCTTTTAGGTATAATACTAATCTATGTTTATGTTAAATCTGGTGTCGATATTTTCATAATTGAAGTAGACAGATGGGTTTTGCTTTCAAAAAAGGGTTAACTTTTTGATTTTTTTCTATCGAGCAAAGTGAAATGAATCGTGTTTTGGAAACACTAGCCTTATAAAGCATATTAATGTTAATCTTGTGTATTTTTGTCGCCAAGATCCATAATTGCTTCGTATGAAAAAAAACGGTATATTGCTGAAGTATTTTAGCATACATGGCCCCTTAATGTGTTAATTTAATTGTGTTAAAGTTAATGATGGTCATAGATGAGTGAACAATTTAGCATTATCATGTATAACTCAAAATCCTCTAATCTGATCACGATAAAATTAATATGGGACCACTTCGGATTCGTGACCTATCTTTCAAAAAAAGAACCATCAAAATCGGTTGGCTATTAACGTAGTAATTGTGTAGCAGGTTTGTCAGGATCGCGACGTCTGGCACTCGATACTCTCTGCCTACCCCGTAAGGCAGTATTTGGCGTGAAGATATGTATGTATTTAATTGTGTAGCAAATATACAAAAAATACAGTCGATTTGAGAACATCCTCCTTTGTTGGAGTCGGTTAAAAATATAGTCGTTAGTCGAGAGGTTGTCCGCGAGGCTCAGGATCGAACCCCAACTGTGTGATACAATCGATGTCTGTATTTGTTTATCTGGTTGTTTATTGAATTTGTATTTGTATCGTTAACTAAAACCCGCATAAGCATATAAATTATTTATTTTGGGATTAGATTAATATGCGTAAGTTGTCTAGATTTTGTTCAAAAAGTGTTTTTTTTTTGTTATAATAATTGATGGCTTGGTAGTTGGTACAATAACATCTGACTACTTGACGAAAAGTGGAGAAGAGATAGTTTTTTTCCTTTTTACTCTTTCCTGAAGACGTTTAAACTATATGAATAATAATATCTCCGTTGGTCAAAAAATCCAGTCATTAGTCATTTAAAAATAATACGGATTAAAAAGAATTGATTTCAAATCAATAATTTTTGTAAGCCAAAATATATCTCTATGTGTACATTCCGAATGAATTCCGTAACGTCTGAACCGGTTGTGACAAAATTTCGTAGCTATTAATAATTTGGTTCAACTTAATTATTATTGGCCTTCTATTAAAAATCTCAATTAATTTCTGTAGTAAAACTAAATACTTTCAGTACGCAGGCGAAACATAAAATAGCCAGTTTTATATAAAGAACTTGCATGTCATTTGACCGCCTCGTTGGTCGAGTGGCTAGCGTATATGCCTAACTACATCGACAAACCGCGAGGCTCGGGTTCGATTCCCGACGGGGCAGGCATTTGTGTGATGAACATTTAGATTTCTGCATTTCCGGGTCTGGGTGTTTATTAAATTTATCCTGGAATCTATTTTAGTATTCTATGTATTAGTATCGTTGAGTAACACACTTAACACAAGCATACAATTTGCTTATTTTGGGGATAGATTCAATTTGTGTGACTGTCCAGGGATATTTATTTATGTATTTTTTTTTATTTATTTTATTTACTGTGTTTTTGATTAAACTCTGAAGCGAATTTTCCGAATAGTATAAAATTCTTGAAATAACGACAAAAGGTTGTAAAGTATATGTAATATATATAAAAATATGCCCATATGTAATATATATAAAAATAAACATTGCAGGGCAGCTAGTAGTAACTTTATGTTTTATTTCAGGGATATTCAAATCGAAAGATGAACTAAAATCCTTACGAAAAATAGGTTCAGTATTCAGGCCAAGACCTCATGTGAAAAAGACATACGAACCTATTGTATCCAGATGGGAAGACGCCGCTAGAAGACTTTGCGGTTGGTATAGCGACAGTGCAGACTCCAAGACCGTGTCCGATTCCGACTCTGTAACATCACATAATAGTTTTAATGGGAAGAACAAAAATGGTGACCTTTGCAAATAGCGGTGGCTTTTTTGTTTTCTTCTGTTTGTTGCGTGTATGAGATGATATTGACCTATCTCTAGGCGGTGGTGGATATACATCTATAGACTGATAATAAATTAAATTGGTATTTGCTCATTTTTACTAGGTAAAGATTTAAAATAGTTAGCCAGGGGCGGATTAAAATGGCAATAATTGTATATATTATTTCAATCGAAGATATATCCGTTTTTAAACGATTCGTTAAACCACGATTTGTACTTTTTTCCATTTGACCTCTGACCTTTAATTAGTGAAAGTTATAAAAAATATTTTTGTAGTTTGTGATAAAGTAAAAAAAATGTAAGACTTGAATACGTTCCTGTTAACGATTCCTTTTTTGTTCTGTGATATAATATAAAGATAATTATGATAATATAATGTTATATTATGATAATGGTAAGATATAACAATGATGAGATTAAACAAAAGGAATTAATTGAAAATTATCTTATTTAACTGATTAAATGTTGATTAAAAATTAATATAGTAACATTTGATAGGTAGACATGAAACTTTATAACAAATTTTGAACAATCAGGTAAATAAATATTTCTTTAACGCGATTAGCATCAATTCAAATTTAAATCAAATCTATCTACTTCCTTAAATATAATTTACACAGATCTTCATACCAATTTTCTTTCCGGGGTGGGCGGAGGGTATTTAGTACCAAGTGTCACTATTCCTAAAAACCTGTGGCCTCTGTGGTCTAGCGGTCCGGATTCGGACAAAACTTGAGGTCCCGCTTTCGAATCCGGGTCACGGTAAAGTATTAAGTTGATACATACAATATTACAACATTTCTATAAACAAAGATCATTACGATCAATAAAGATCAAACTACAAAGTACGGTAAGTGACGGCCCCCCGTCATTTCATCTTAGACGATCTTTACGTGCGGAGAAATCTTCGATTTAAATAATTATTAACGTCAACTTGCCTTGTGGCCAATTACGTACAGGGATTTTAATAAGATGCTCTCTATAAGATAATAAATGTGATGAAGGATGATATATTAATTATCACATAGGTTTAAGGAGATGGAGGAAATACGGGTAAGTGAAAAGGAGAGGAATGGGAAGGGTAGTTTAAAAAATATAAATTACAATTTGGTGTTGAAATGAGAGTTAATCTCTCCTAATAATATAAAGTAACGAAATATGTACGTGAGCAATGTAGAATGAAGTTTCTATATTTCTTGCTGCATTTTAACTTGAAGAATTTAAACGTATCATGTATCGTTAGAACCGCCTTAATAGGGCGAACAACACTGAAAAAAAACAAAGTGGTGATTTTTTGATGCCATTTTGTAACTTTTAATTTTAGGTCATGAAAATATAGGGTTTTAATTTCCCTTTTCAGTGGTTATTTTTGCAGTCGGTTTTTTACACAGGTTGCCGCAGTAGACCCTTAGGAAGCCATGGGGTGGTGGCCCTACGCAATGTGTAACTTATGTCAAATATATATCTGACTGCAAAAAAAGTGCTATCCTACAAAATTAAAAAAACATTGCCATATGTTATCGGTGTTAGCAACCTTACGTCTTCTAAAAATATGACCGTAAATCTTTAAGTCTATGGCATATGCTTACTTTACGCCTGATCTAACCTAATCTACGAGTAGTGCAAACAATAATGCATTTAGATGTTTTTAAATATTTTAAACATAAGCTACACAATGCATATGGCTACCATACTTCCAAAGAGTCTACTGTGGCACCCTGTATATTCCAAATGAAATGTCTGTATTTCTTTACTATTTGTTGTTAATTTCTTAACTTAAAATTTAGTAACATTTTACTAATAGACATTTTTGTAAATTAATAATTGACAAACACATTCCTATTTTTTCTATAATATTCAAGATTTATTTCATCGTTCTAAAGGACTGTTATTGCAAAAATATTATAAACAGTATAAATAATACTTTAAACATATATAATTATCGAATGTAAGTAGTTCTAAGAATCATCATATCTCAAAATAAATCATAATGTTTTGTATGTATTTAAAATATAAATGTAATATTTATATCCTGGCATGGTTTTTTTCTAGTCTCATTTATTTTTTTAAATTTTAATTTGCCGGCTAAGGTCCATTTTTATTGACATGATCAAATGTTTCAAATAGCAAATTTGCCAAATGAGAAACTGAAAACCAGACGTTGAGGTATAATATCATATATATCATATCGTGCTTCAATAAAAACTTTGTTTTAGATAGTTTCATGATGGTCTTATATTTATAGTTTTATTTTGTTATAGGAGTAGGTGTTTTTATGAATTATTTTAGTTTTGTTCGTTTTTAGTTAGTGTTTTATAGATTTTAGTTAATTCTGAACGAGTCCATTAGCAAATATTTTCTTAGTTAAAACACTTTACTTTAAAACTAACAAGGACTGGTTACTGGAAGTGTTTCATCCGTTTTTACTCGTTTTAGAATTTGTATATGTATTCAATTTCAGTATTTATATGTTCAGGATCGACTTATCCTTAAAGACGTTCTAGACGGTTGTAAACACATGTTTTAACAAAGGTAACCATGGAGGACACTTTGTTTTCATCTTTCGATTATTAATAAATTTTGATTAAATCTACGGTCTAAATGGATGCAACTCAATGTTTAGAACCAGTGTCGACAACCCTCTAGAAGGCCTTTTAAACTTTAATTAGTCTAAACACCAGCAATATGAAAGGTATGTAATTTTAATACGTACTAATACCTTTGTGTAGCAATCCTTAAATAACTACACGATGAATCTAAAACATTAAATTTGTAAATGTTTGTTGCTCCTTTGTTTTAATTTAATATTTTTTCTATAAGAAAAATGTTAAATATGTGACTTCACACCAGGGAAAGGGATTTCAACATACGTGACAAATGTGACATTGGCGGGAATAAAATTATTAAGATTGTTGAATTATGTGTATATGATTACTAAATTCACTATACACATAGCGAATTTGGTATCAATAAAAATGTTTTTACATCAGTTTCTCCCACAAACAAAAAAAAAAGTTTTTTTTTTTAACATTTACCAAAAACTCATTTACCTGTACTTGTTACGAATTCTAAGTGTACTCGTACTTATTACGAAAGAAAATTATTTAATTTTTTTCATTTTTTTGTTTGTGAGTGAAATTGTTGGTTTAATAAGAAAATTTAAGGTATTTTAAATACTTATATCTTGATGTTTCTGTGTAAATAAGTTACTTTTTTAAAAATACGCCTTTAAACAAGGTTGTAAATGATAACCAACTAGCTGATCCGGCGAACTTCTTATCTTACCCTTCTTAACCATTAGTAACGGTTTGTATGGACTAAAAAAATAGTTTTTTTTTATTTTTTCCCTGAAATTTTTTCGTTTTATTTTCATAGGAACCTTTCAGGACTACAACTAACACAATAAAAAAGAAGGGCAAAATTGTTCCATCCGTTCAAGCGTGATACGATGGCCACGCGAAATGGGAATTCATTTTTATTCATTCATATGCATAAAACAATGAAACCCCATTTCTCGTAGTCGTCGTATCACACCTGAACTGATTGACCAATTTTGATAATCCCTTCTTTCTTGTCTGAGATCATGTCAGGAGAAGGTTCTTATAAAGACAACACCCCGGAAAATTGCAAAGAAAATAGGAAAAATAGTTCTTAAACTTTTTACAAGAAACTGTTAGTAGCGGTAATGTCGAGCGATATGAACTCCGCCGGCTCGGCTAGTAGATTATATTTGTTACCATTAGTTTAGTTACCCACCTTATGACATTTTCGATATTATATTTATGTGTCATATTTTTTTGCGCTTAAGACAAATTTCCAGGTATCAAGAATAGTGGTTTTGTCTGCGTTTTAACTTTATTAATCCCTCAAGGGATTGTTAACCTATTGATTGATGGTCACAAAAATAGTTGCATTATTATGCCAAATTTCGTAATATTCAGTTAATGCTATCATACAAACGTATAATGTAATTGGTTCTAATATGATTACTATGCCAAATTTCGTAACATTCAGTTAATGCTATCATACAAACGTATAATGTAAGTAAGTATCTTCACGCCCATATCCCCGAAGAGGTAGGCAGAG
>NJDC01006759.1:45954-66749 GCA_002245475.1 Calephelis virginiensis | reverse complement strand
TTTGACATAAAACATGCACATCAGAATACGAAAAACCTAAATTGAACAACTAAAAGGTTTTAGATCTGTCAAGCTAAAATTTTAGTTTAGATGTGTACAGCAGAATACCAAACGTGATTAGACAGCTCTAAATCTAATTTTAGGTTAGTTTAGACTAGTTTGTACCAAGCGAATCGGCACCAATGACTAAATATAGGCAAAAATCAATTGGTCATATAAAATATTATTCTACAACTAGCTGCGTGTTCCGGTTTGGAGGTAGCTGGTAAACTTACTTTCCCTCGAGGCCTAACATCCCGGCCTCAGGTTGGCAACGCACTATTACCTTTGGTGTCTCTAGGCAGCGTGAATTTCTTATCATAAGGAGATCCGTTTGCTTGTTTCGTTTCCAATATCTTAAACAAATTAGAAGTTATACTTTCAAAGTAGCATATAAAACTTTAATTTAATTTTGTAAATATTATGTATAAATTGTGTGTAAGTGGTGTGACGTCACATGAGGCTCAAACAGATGTTCAATGTAGATGGCGCCACAAAACTTGTTGTTATTATTTTGAGCGTGTGAATTACGATACATAACATGTAATGTATTGTCAAAACAGACGAATAGCCAATCATGAGTGCTGAAATCACAAAAACATGATAAAGGTGCCACAGCATAACGACAAATAAAGAATTTAAATTGAAAATATTCAATTTCTAGAAGCGACATTTTTATAACCCCTATCATTTAATCCGGCTTTCCGAATGGACTCGAGATTAATGTTTAACTGTGTCAATAACAGACACTGAGACCCTTTGAAAGGATTTTATGATGACGGATATTTTGCTTGAGCACTCGTACCTAGCTAATGTATTCTTGTGTAAATATAATATCACAGAGATTTTCCTAACAAAAAGACTCTTTGGGATCTAATGAAAATTTATCCGTCCTTGGTTTATTTGAGATTGAGAATATGTTGCCAATAAAAAATAGATAACTCTTATTTAAAAAGGTTTCGTGATTCCTAGCGATCCTTTATAACAGACTCCAAAAAAATTGACACACTTATAGTTTTTGTGTAGGAGAAGTGCAGAACGCTAATATTTTTCAATAATAATGCTTATAAAGTACATTAAATCAATAAATAAAACATTACCCACACTACCATGCATTTGATACACACAAACAAATATATTGATGTTGACGATAAGAGATCACAGATGGCGCACTAACTATTCAGGAAACAAAGTAGTTGAGAAATAAAGATGGCGTTCTTATCAATAAGATATTAAAGTTTAGATATTAAAATGTTAAAAATGATGAATGTGTAATGAAATAGTTTGAGTTGGTTTTTGCAGTTTTACTGCACTTTAATATTCTAAATACTTGTTTATAGTTCACCCTGTTTCAAACCCATTTTAGTAATCATATTAATATTATAAATGCGAAAGTTTGTAAGTATGGATGTATGGATGTTTGTTACTCTTTCACGTTCGAATGGCTGAACGGATTTGTCTGAAATTTGGAAGACAGATTGTGACCTGGATTAACATATAGGCTATTTTTAATCCCGATCGCACACCGGGTTTCTGTGAAAACGCGGGCGAAGCCGCAGGTAGCAGCTAGTTTTTTTTATAAAGTAGCCCGATCATGTGAAATTTGTACCGCCTAATATTAACAGTTAATATAGTTAATTAAGTGAAATTTCAGCCATTCGAGCGTGAAAGAGTAACAAACATCCATACATACATACTTACAAACTTTCGCATTTATAATATTAATAGGATGTGTGTACAATATATGTCGTACACACACACACATAAAATAACAGAGAAAGATGTATTGTTTTTTTTTTGTTATTGGAAGGAAAACAAGCAGACGGATTTCCTGATAGTAATAAATTCACGCCGACTGGAGACACCAAAGGAGGTAATAGCGCGTTGCCAACTTGAAGCTGGGATTTTAGACCTCGAGCAAAAATAAGTTTACCGGATACCTCGCTATCCGAACCGGAACACGTCAAACACTGGATAGGGCGGTACCAATACGGGCGAGTCACTGCGAAACTCTACCACCTAATTAGATGTCACGGTGTTAGTTTAGTATACAGTTCTGCGATATTTTACAGTGTTTTTGTGGAGCATACCTAGAGGGCAATGAACTTAACAAAGAAATGTGACGTCAAATCTCTCTCATACGGAGATAAAGAAGTTTTACTTCAACAAATTATCCTTATGCTAACATTCTCAATATGAAGTTTATTAATGCTAGGTCCACACTCATTTATTAAATAGTTTGACCATGCCAAAAGTGTTGATGTAAATTTGAGAAAGGGCATTCATACTCCATTGGTTCAGTCATGTGCATGTGGAAAGAATGGCCTATGAAAAACAGATAAAACATATGTTCTAAGCCTCCTCCTCACCAATTTTCAGCCTAATCGGTTCAGACGTTCTTGAGTTATAAATAGTGAAACTAACACCACTTTCTTTCATATGTATACAAGATTTATTTTGGTATTACGTATATTATTATAATAGCAAAAGTTTCCTTTTGCTTTAAGTGAACGGAGCTCAAACATTAGTTCTATTGAACATAGGTTTTGTTTCTTTTTGCCAAGTTGCTCATCAAGTGAAAACATTTCAACTGTTTGTTTACCGTTTTTGTGAACATCCAGCGAGAAAAAAGGTTTAAATAGCGCGAACGAGAGCTTAGTTTGGAAGACTAAGTGCTATGAAAAAATACAATTATACCGGCTAATTGAAAACCGCGACTTCGTCGGATCTCTTTTTCCCCGTGTTGGTCCGGGCTCCCTTGTAGAATAGACCACCTGCCTTCCTGCCAGGCAGCTCGTAAAAGGCTTACCGTCCCTAACACCTTGACATCCTACTAGGTGGTAGAGTTTTGCATCAACTCGCGCGGATTGGTACCACAGCCTTACCTATTCCTGTCGCCATAACGTTAGTACTTGCCGTTGACGTGTTCCGGTCCGGAGGGTATTAGGTAGCCTATGTATTAGGTAGATAACTATTTCATTGTATACCATGCTGCGAATGGATAATCATTTTTCGAAAGACAGCAGATTGCTCCAAAATGGTCCCACATAAATTTTATCAACCCCTACAAGTAGTTTTTGAGTTACGTTTAATAATGTATTCATTTTCACTTTATCAATACTAAGTATGCCTTACAACTAATATCATTATTAAAAAAAATAAAAAATACTACTCGGATTATGACCGAGTAACCGCGTAACAAACATACAAAAAAAGAATGAAAAACGACGGGTTGCACTCCGGGAGTGCCAGCAGAAATGTAAACTTGAATATTAACGTTGTGCATTTTTGATATTTAGGAATGGTTAGGGAATAATTTTGCACGAATTGATTTAATTATCAGTATGAAAGTACTATGATTTATATGGTAGATTACAATATTCATTTATTGCGCTACCTTACACAAACATGACAACACGAACATTCGCGCAAGTGCCCTGCGCCGTCTTACGAATTTTCAATCTGGTCACGTGTCTTGACTCGAGTTTAGAAGTTCTTACCGATACCAAAAAAGTGCGCAACGCCGCTAAAGAAGTTTTCACTTCAAAAACATACAGCTGAATTGAGAAACTCTTTTTTTTGGAGATGGTTAAAAATAAAATCGGATTTTTCGTTAATGTGTTATTATCAAATTAGCATTTGTTGTAGTGCTCCGGTGTTGGCGTTGAATACATGAGGTCTTGAGTTAGATTCCTGGATTGGACTTCAAAACGTGTTTCATAATTTTCTTAACATCGTTACGCGAGATTGGATAAGTGACCGTTTGGCAATGGGTTTGTCATCTATTACATTGTGGGGATACCTAAGTTTTATCGTCTAATCAACGTTGCCCTGGACATCTGCCTTAGCTTTTCAGAGATATGGGCGTGAAGATAATTTATTTTACTTTTGATATAGTATCGCCTCTGTGGTCTAGCGTTCCGACGTCAGACTTGACTCCTCGAGGTCGAATCCCGGGTCGGACTACAAAAAAGGAGAAAAATGTGTCTTTCCAATTTTCTAATAAAAATAACGTTTCCAGTGATCGGATATGTACCCGGTTGACAATAGGCTTGCCGCCTATCATTGTTGCACTTAGTGTTTTCGGCTAGTCGTGGGTACCCTTGTTCTGCCTCTGCCTAACTCCTCAGGGATATGGGCGTGAAGATACTTTTACTTTTACAAACAAATACTCTAACATATTTTACGAGCTGCATGTTAAGAAAATAGGCCTATGAAACCTGGGACCACCACAAATTTATCTAAAGATTAAACTATGAACACCTTAGTCGTAGCAATCATGGCTACGAGTATAACAGGAAGCTTGCCAGCTTCATATAAAGTAATACTGCCTTTGCCACAGTATAAAAGATTAATTTTCATCGCGGAACTCGTTCAAAACAATGCTGTCGGGACAAGCGACGTGATTACGCGTCTCATTTGCATGTTTCATTGACCGACAATTTAATATCCAGCCCCCTCGTTGAGACAACGTCCATTTTAGTTCATTTGTATCTGTCTGGTTTTCAAAGGCATAATTTTTCATATTGTGTAACCACCATCAAAAAGGAGGAAGTTGTCAACTATTCTTTTGTTTGTATGTTTGTTAAGTTACCCGTTAATTATGTGTGGATTTTGATTGTTTTGTTCGTAAGGTTGATCGTGTTGCAGAGGTTTAATAAAAGTTTGATCAATATCATGAGGCCGGCAGAGTCACCATGAGTGAACTAAGGCCTCCAAAAAAATAAGAAAAAAAAAATATCAAGTAGTTATTACTGCAATTCACACCACTGCGGAGCGCGGCGATGCTCGTTTTCACTTTGTAATGAAACATTTTCATTTGTGTACAATAACCGTACGGTGTGACACACTGCCACCGCATTTCCGTGTGGCGATATTTCAAATTTGAAATCCGCATCAGAGTGCAATCCTCATTAAGATTGAAAGATTATGAGCAATGCCTCATGCGATTTGAAATAAGTGAAAAATATGTAAAGGAATTTACAAGATGTGAAAAATTCCAAATAATGCAAATATATTTTTTTACTTGCATAAAACTAGTGTGGGATTGAAAGAAAGTGTTGGTGTTAAAATGCGAAAGGGCAAGCTTCGCTGGTTCGGTCATGTGGAAAGAATGACAAATCTTTCATTGACAAAGCAGATATACAATGCGAATGTGGATGGATGTAGGTACTCGGGGAGACCAAGGCTGACATTTCACGATCAGATCAATCGGATATTGTGAAGATACTCTCTGCCAAGTCCCTTACGGGGTAGGCAGAGAGTATCGAGTGCCAGACCTCACGATCCTGACAAACCTGTCTTGCTTCCTTCACATTCATAACCCTTTTCATACAAACACGCCGGTTTCGGAGACTCTTGACACCACCCTCAGATAATATCCGATTGATCTGATCGTGAAATGTCAGCCTTGGTCTCCCCGGGTACCTACATCCATCCACATTCGCATTGTATATCTGCTTTGTCAATCTGTCATCTGTCATTCTTTCCACATGACCGAACCTAATGTCATGCTTAATGTATACTTAACAAGATTATGGAGTAAAAGTTTATAAATGTTTTTTTTGTTTATATTCCGGATGAGCTGCTATAATGGTAGATACCTAATTAGGTGACTAATTCCACTGGTAAAGTAAACCAGAAACCCCCAGTGGACAATGGGGTTAACACATCCCGACCCCACAAAATGTTCATAGCGAAACTTATTCAAAACAATCCTGTCTGGACAAAGTGACGTGATTGCACGCCTGATTTGCATGTTCCATGGACGTCGGTCAATTCAATTCCCAGTTCCGTCGGGCAGACTTTTTGTTCTTTTGTTTCTGATCAGGTTTTTCGAACACTCTTATTTCTATAGTATGAATTTGGAAAGATAACAACCAGACAGATTTTCTGATGATATGTAATACCAAAGACAATATTTACTAATCTGTGGTAATACTAAAATATTTTTTTAAAATAAAGATAAATATTGCTCGAAATCTCAACATCATTATCTATATATTAATACAAGAAGCAAAGACTTTGGACCCCTTTTTACGGAAATTGCGCTGACGGAGGAGTATGAAATTTGGCACACTTATAGTTTATGTGTAGGAGAAGTGCGGAACGCTAATATTTTTCAATATTAATGCTTATAAAGTATATTAAATCAATAAATAAAACATTACCCACACTACCATGCTTTTGACACTCACAAACAAATTTATTGATGATAACGATAAAAGATCACAGATGGCGCACTAAAAAGTTTGGAAACTAAGTAGTTGGTCTTGAGAAATAAGAGATGACATTCTTATCAACAAGATATTAAAATTTATTATGGTCGAATTTCAACCAACGGGCGACCATTAGTTACCATAAATGCATAAATATTGCTCAATATTACAACATAAATTTTACTTTATGCGTCAATACGAGCTAAATATTAAATAAAAGACTATGTGGGCGAAGCCGCGGGTAACAGCTAGTATAACACAAAATGTCGTTTGGTTTCAGGTTAATAACAAGGCAGAAAATCACTGAAAATGATGTATAATTACCCTCTTCTGCTGCATCTGCTAAGATCCCCCATTTGCTGAATGAGGTATAAAAACCTCCTAAAAACAGGGGTTGATGGAGGGTGGGGATCTAATGGATGTCATTGCAAAACGGGGTCAGCCGATTATCGGAAAAGCTAAGCTAACAAATGTGTTCGTGGTTTTTACCTTAATAAATTACTTGGAATGATATCCGAAATATTATCTGCTACTTTTGTAAAGTTTTCAGTTAAATGGTATCCTTAAACATCGATACCCATTTGACGATATTTCTTGTTGTTGTTATCCCCGTGTTAGTCCGGGCCCCTTTGCAGAATAGATCATCTGTCTTCCTGCCAGGCAGGTCGTAAAAGGCGAGCATAGGCTTGCCGTTACTAACAGCATGACATCTGACTAGGTGGTAAACCTTCGCAGCGACTCACCCGGATTGGAACCACCGCCTTACATATTCCTGCCACCATAACACCATGACGTGTTCCGGCTTAGAGATTATCATTAAAAAAATCTATACTAATATTGATACAATTTACTTAAACGTTTGTACTTTCTACAATATATTTTTATTTTTATGGAATCTATACTTGCTATCGTCGGCACTTGGTGGAATTCCATTGTATATACACGTTTTTTGGAGATATACAAGTGTTATCTTTAGTTTCAAAGCCCTGATGATGCTGTAAAAAGTGAAACCGGTTGGCTAGAAAGTGTTAAATAAAGTATACAGTGGATAAGTACAAGTGTTATCACCAAAAAACGTGTATATTTATTTTTATGGTTTAGCCAAATGGTTTCGCTATATAAGCATCATCAGGGATATATAATTATTATTTGATATATAGTCCTGATGATGCTTATACAGCGAAACCAGCTATATAATTATCAGGCTATATTATCATCAGGGCTATATAGTTATTATTTGTTATGCTCAAGTCTTGCAATATAAAAAACACACTTGCAATTTACTTGGCAGTAAAACATAATTTTTAGCACATGAAGTTGTCAAGTAATTGCTTCAAGCTGCGACGTAAATTTGTTTCATTTTTGTCAAAAGCAAAATTTTGAAGACTCAGAACTTAATATAAATGATAAAATGGGCTCACAATTTATGACATACCGCATAAATCCTCAACACTACAATAGTCATAAATATCAGCGTCATTCGTGCAGATATCAATCCCATTGAATGAATCGTCGAGGTAATGTTTTGGATCCGTTTCTATTTTGATTTATGGATTTAATCCATTTATTGGATTTTTTATGCTTACGTACCTATTGAACATATTTCCAAGTGATAGAAAAAAGTTCTATCCGCCTATTTATTGAACAAATTGGCATAAAATAACTATGTTGGTTGTAAAGACAGTTACTCTGAACTAGTAAACTTTTTTTATGTAAACAGGGCTTTTCTGATAGTAAAAGGCAAAGGGGCCTGGTATCTTTTTTTTATGATAATGGAAGGCAAACAAGCAGACGGATTTCCTGATGTAAAGAAATTCACGCCGCTTAGAGAGTTATCGCCTCTGTGGTCTAGCGGTCCGGGTGTTGGACTTGACTGCATGAGGTCCCGGGTTCGAATCACGGGTCGGCCAACTAGAAGAAAATTTGATTTTTCCAATTTTCTAATAAAAAAAAACGTTGGTCGGGATTGGAAATGTGCCCGGTTGGTGATAGGCTTGCCTTGCTATCACATTGTGGGACTTAGTGTCTTCGGCTAGTCGTGGGTGCCTTGGTTGTGCCTCTGCCTACCTCTTCGGGGATATGGGCGTGAAGATACTTTTAGAGAGTTGGTAACGCACCATTACCTCCAAAGGTGATAATGGTGCATTGCCAACCTAAGACCGGGATGTTAGGCCTCTAGCAAAAGTAAGTTTGCCGGTTACCTTACCCTCCGAACAGGAACACGTCAACTGCAAGCATTGGACGTTATGACAACATTAATAAGTAGAGCTGTGGTACTAATCCTGATGGTACTTATAAGTTTTTCAGCCTTCGCTGTCCTGTGGCAGTTTTGTTTTTACTACTAAACGCCTTCCGCCTTATTCTCTCGGAATTCCTTTACGGAACAACATTACGAAATTTCGAAACAAAATAATTCAATAATATAAATCCACTCAAATTCCGCACGGAATATTACTGTCGTATGTAGCATGTCCATAGATTTGCTGTATTTGAATTTTTTTTTCGAAACGGGGTTTCGTAACAAATTTCTGAATGTAAGTGGCGTGAATGTTTGATAAACTAGAAAAAGAAAATATACTTAGTAAGTGAAACAGTGCAAATGTATTTTTATCAATAACTAGCTGCTACCTGCGGCTTCGCCCGCGTTTTCACAGAAACCCGGTGTGCGATCGGAATTAAAAATAGCCTATATGTTAATCCAGGTCACAATCTATCTGTCTTCCAAGTTTCAGACAAATCCGTTCAGCCATTCGAGCGTGAAAGAGTAACAAACATCCATACATCCATACTTACAAACTTTCGCATTTATAATATTAATAGGATAGGATTCGTTTTTATATGTAAGAAATGCACGCAAATTGTACGCACGATGCTATTGTATAACGTTATTGGTGCGTTGTAAAACCGAGGTAGGGACGGATACTAACCTCTTGCGTAAGTTAACTGGATAACCTACCCTTAAAGCCGAAGCGACAGTTCGTTAACTTGTTACTCGATATGATACACAGGATACTAAGGTAAGGCTCTGCCTTTACCCTCAAATGTTACTTGTTATATGTTGTTATTACAAAATTGTAGATTTCTTTGACAGATTCAAAAACATACAAAAAAAAATATTACTACCCGACAGTCAAATTGTTTAAAACTAAGATGTACCTTGTTGAAGGCGAATAAGCAGACGGTTTTCCTGATGGTAAGAAATTTACGCTTCCTAAAGACACCAAAGGTAATGTTGCATTGCCAACCTGAGAACGGGATATTAGACTTAAAGCAAAAGTAAATTTACCGGCAGCCTTATCCTCTAAATCGGAACACGTCAACGGCAAATAAATAAATAAATAAATCAATGAACAAATATTCCTACAGAAGGATCTCACCTAGATATAGAAAGATTCTTACAAAGAGTATTTAAATACTACGTAATAAGAGGCGGGACTTCCATAGATACATAGCAAACATGAATTTTGTATGAAGTTTACTTTAAAAGATATAACCCGTATAATTTGAAAGTAAATCTAAAGGCATTCAGATATAAGACAACTAGTGTTATATGATTTGGGCGAATAAAAAACATAGCAAACCCATTTTTTTTATTTAAAAGTTGCGCCAAACTGGATACTTATACATACGAGCACAATTTAAAACAAACACCCAGACCCGGAAATACAGACATCTATGTTCATCACACAAATGCCTGCCCCGTCGGGAAACGAACCCGAGCCTCGAGTTAAATAAATATGTACATCAGCAGCATCTTGACGCCCATATCCCCGAAGGGGTTGGCAGAGGCACAACTAAGGCGCCCACGACTAGACGAAGACACTAAGTCCCACAATGTGATAGGTGGCAAGCCTATCGCCAACCGGGCACATTTCCAATCCCGAGCAACATTTTTTTTATTAGGAAATTAGAAAAACACAATTTTCTTTTTGTTGCCCCACTCGGGATTCGAACCCGGGACCTCATGCAATCAAGTCTAACAACCGATCCACTAGACCACAGAGGCGATTAAATAAATAAACCTGCTAACGCCTTGACCAACGAGGCGGCCAGCACAATGTAATGAACACTTATAAACTACGACAGGGGACAGGAAAGAAATGTGTAATTTAGAGACCACAGCGTTTGCCCCAGTTTCTGTTCTCGCCCCGAGATCATTTACATTTTACTCGATACATTTACATATCTTTTAGCTCACCCACTGGGGCATCTCGTAAAATGCAGAAACAATGCTTGTTGAATAATTGAAGCACTGTTTTCCAGCTGTTAACAGTGTCCGACGATTTATGTCTGGAGTAACGAGCTGCACTGACCCCGTTTGTAGCATTCTAAAATGTTTTCAACGTTTTCTTCATCAACATTGTATTTTTATGTCTTTTTAAAACAATAAAAGTAGTCTGCACAGTGGGGCTAATTCGGAAAACGTTCAATAGTTTTTTGTTAACAAATTTGATTTTATAGATTCGTGATATTCTATTTGTATTTTAACATGGTTTTAAATGATTCAATGTTTTCTCCATCAACATTGTATTTTCATGTCTTTTTAAAACAATAAAAGTAGTCTGCACAGTGGGGTGAATTCGAAAAATGTTAAGTAGTTTTTTGTTCATAAATTTTATTTTATAGATTCGTGATATTCTATATGTACTTTAACATGGTTTTAAATGATTCAATGTTTTCTCCATCAACATTGTATTTTCATGTCTTTTTAAAACAATAAAAGTAGTCTGCACAGTGGGGTGAATTCGAAAAATGTTAAGTAGTTTTTTGTTCATAAATTTGATTTTATAGATTCGTGATATTCTATATGTACTTTAACATGGTTTTAAATGATTCAAAGTTTTCTCCATCAACATTGTATTTTCATGTCTTTTTAAAACAATAAAAGTAGTCTGCACAGTGGGGTGAATTCGAAAAACGTTAAGTAGTTTTTGTTCACAAATTTGATTTTATAGATTCGTGATATTATATATGTACTTTAACATGGTTTCAAATGATTCAATGTTTTCTCCATCAACATTGTATTTTCATGTCTTTTTAAAGCAATAAAAGTAGTCTGCACAGTGGGGTGAAATACTGAACGTATTTCGAATTCACCCCGAATTCGAAATACGTTCAGTAGTTTTTTGTTCACAAATTTCATTTTATAGATTCGTGATATTCTATCTGTACTTTAACATGGTTCTAAAAGGAATATTGTTACTCTTTATGCCTATTTTTTAATTACTCCAATAGAAATGGAGGTTCTCAATTCAACTGTATATTTTTGTGTGTTATGCACGGACAATTATAGCAAACCATATTAATTATATCATGTTCCTACTTCCATTATCAATGATATTGTCGTCGACATACGTGAAAAAATTATGCGATACTTCTACTACTAGTAGAATGTTGATGAAATGTATACATTCATTTCGGAATCATTATCTACTTGTATTTTTTTTTAAATGTCCGGATTGGTATCACCGCCTTACCTATTCTTGCCGTCAAAACGTCAATTCTTGCCGTTGACGTGTTCCGATTCGGAGGGTTAGGTAGCCGGTAAGCTTACTTGTGCTCTAGTTAGGCCTAGAGCACAAGATCCCGGCCTCAGGTTGGCAACGCACCATTACCACCTTTGGTGCCTCTAGGCGGCATCAATTTCTTACGATCAGGAAATTGGTCTGCTTGTTTGCCTTCCAAAACCATGAAAAAAAACTAACAGGTGACAGTCATCGTACCAGAAAGTTCACGCAGCTTTTACAGCGTCTTTTAATGTCGATAATAAAAAAAAAATTTCTAGGGAAAAAATAACAAGGAAATACCGAGAGTTCTGGAACCATCTGCCTTAAGAAATAACATTAGAGTAGGAGTTGCTGAATAGGTTGAACTTAGTTACTCCATTTATTGAAGCACGTTTGAGGACACCATTCTCCACGATCGAGAACGTTCAATTGGACCATCAAATCTAACTAAAACAGGCTACCTTGCTTACTCTTACCTTCTTTTCGGACCAGCCTCTCTTGACCGCCTCGTTGGTCAAGTGGCTAGCGTACACGCCTAACTACCCAGACCAACCGCGAGGCTCGAGTTCGATTCCCGTTGGGACCAGGCGTTCGTGTGATGAACATTTAGATGTCTGCATTTGCGCGTCTGGGTGCTTATTAAATTTATTCTGGTATCTATTTAAGTATTTCTATGTATTAGAATCATTAACTAACACCCATAACATAAGAATATAACTTATACTTTAGGGTTAAATTCAATTCGTGTAACTTGCCCAGGGATATTTATTATCTACTAGCTGTCCCGGCGAACTTCGTTTCACCCATTCAGTAATGTAAAGTAAGGTAATAAAGTATTATTTTTCCCATTTTCCCTGCAACTTATCCGGTTTTTCTCATAAAAACCTTCTTCTGACAATAACTAATACAATAATAAAAGAATTATCCAAATCGGTTCAGTAGTTCGGAAGTTATGCGCTTACCAACACATTTAGCTATTCATTTTTATATTATAGATTTATCTTATCACACTATCGAACAGTACTTATTAATAATATAGTAATAGTACACAGTCGAGTCTAGTTAGACTGTTCTTAATATCGCATAATGTAATAGGCTTCTTAGTGTGAATGTGCCGTAATCTACGTTTTTAGGTAGTTTCCACTACTACTACTACTTGTACGTACGACCTCTCAATCATGACATTCCTATTGCAAAAATGAACAATTAGAAGTAATTTGTTATTGGCCGAGTAAACGCGTTACAAATACAAAAGAAAACATAAATACGAAGTGATAACCCCCCAACCTGAAGTCAGTTAAAAATGCCAGACATTGTAATATGTTCCTTTAAAATGGCTTAAAAAGATATAAATCTCCCACCGAGTCACGTTCTTAATGAGTATTTTATGTCAAACATTTTTGAGCTTTGGTCTCCGTATATTTTTCACTTTTACTACTAAAACTGTTTGTCATAAATTTAAGTCGTAAAGTGATATTGACGTGGCTTTTTAAGATTATGACTTTTCGTCTGGGACTTATTGATGTCACAAAAAGATCGTGTCACGTGATTCGTTATTAATTTGTCGTGAATTTTTATGGACATTATTTTGTGGTTATTTAGATTTATAACTTTATTTAAAATTTAATTACTTCAACCGTAATAATATTATCATAAATAAGTTAAATTCGAATCAATATTTTTATGTATTAAAAATGACAGTAAAATAAAAAAAATGGTTCATGTTATGTCTACTTAAAAAAATCTGTAACGAAAAATATGTAATCTTTTGTATTCACTTGTATATAACTAAATCACGTGTGTGAATGTAAAAACATGTTTCTAAAGCAGCCAACTTCATGATATTACTTCCCACATCTTCGTACTTACCTCTTCGCTCCAACTTCATATTGTAACTTTTGTGTGACGGATCTTAAAAATTTCACTCTCAACGTTTTTTTCCTAACACGCCTAAAGAAGTACATCTTCAAAAATGTTAATTTCTGTAACTTTTTTTATGTGAAAAGATAGCGGACAAGCACATGACTCTCCTGACGGTAAGAGATATTCGTGGCTCATAGGTAGGTCACTGCCTTGTGGACGAGATATTAGGCCAATTGTGTAACAATACTTGTTATTTTTATAAAAAGGGTTACAAACATAACCAACAACGGTATACATGTTTTAAAGAGATCGCAAACAATCAAAGGTTTCACTTTAAATTAAGCAACTTTTGCACTTTTTTATTATAAGAGTCATAATACAAGTACAGCACTGTCGCACTCAGGAATATCAATAAATCTTACTTATCTCAATATATCATTAAGCTAAAATTTCGTGTCAAAAAAAGACTGATTAAAGACAACTAACGTCTCTGAGTGCGTCCATAAGTCACGATACTAACACATCAAATACTTAAATAAGATTAGTAATCACCCAGGCCTAAATTTTAATAGCGTCATGAAAAGAATGCTGTTTTACAATTGCAAAAAGAATCACAGAATTATAGCAACACCCTTTTTTATTTCTTTAATTACATGGTTATATTATAAGCTAAAATCAAAAACAGACAAACAAAAATTCTAAAAATGTATTCAATTGCCCATTTTTAGTTACCTGCGCTTATGTTTTAAATATCTTTAGTATATCTAATTCATTCTTCTACAGATTTATTATAAGTATAGATACAGATATAAGCTCTATCAGCCTAGTGAAGCTGGCACGGGTTGCAAATGTATCAAGAAATCGTGAGAACGGAAAAGCAATTCGAATTAAAATATAATATGAAATATCGATTATATTTATTGACAAAGTCACTCTAGTTAATTCGCGCCAGCTTTCTCACATGATAAAATACGATTTCAAAGGATTATACTCCACACGATCAGCTCGGAACAGGATTAATGGCGTTTCATAGGATTATTGAGTTAAAACAGGAAGTTACTTCGAATGCGAGGCCCGAAACCCGTTATTTAATTAATCATATCAACAGATCATAATTGAATTAAGCAGTGTAATTTATTATACAAACTTAGGGATCCGATGTTGGATTTACGGCTTACGTGCTAAGTTTTAATTGGTATTGTTCGTTGTCGACATTTGTTGGAATCCTATTGTAAACACATTTTTCAAATAACACTTATGCAATACCTAAAGCCACAGAACAAATGACTTTTGACTTTGACTTATAATTTTGCTATGATTTTTGAAAAGTGTGTTTTTGCTAGTGTCGATTGATGCCGATACTTGATTTTTCGACTAGAGTCAGCATGAAAGCAACCACAATACTTTTTCCTGCTTACTTATTGTCGTTGTCGTATCTGATACCCATGTTGGTCATGGGCCGCTGAATAGAATAGCCTATATGTATGTCTCTAAGCCAGTCATAATGTCTGTATTATATTCTTCTGTAGGGTACAGAAGCCGGTATACTTGCACGATTGGCTTTACATAAAAATCGTGTATGTCTGTGAGCGTGTGTGTGTGTGTGTGTGTGTGAGTGTGTGTGTGTCTGGCACCGTAACTTAAAAGTGTATTGGACCAATTGCAATGCGGATTTTTTTACTTCAAAGCTTTAATGATCAATGTGGTTTTTAGCCACATTACTAGGTGTTATTGGGGCTTAACGAAAACTCAAAATATTGGGATTCCACAAAAAGAGTAATTTAATATTAAACGCTGTAAGATACAATAAAAATTCTAATAAATTGTTACAAAAAGGAAATCGGTATCCTCGGTGAACACTTGTTTCATAAAAAGTACATTACCTTCATTACTTGTTCTGGTGAAACGGTTTTCCCGCAGCTATCTATTAAAGTACAGTATTAATGATGTACTTTCTTATTCCAACTAAATTTCTTAAAATACTAAGAGATTTTGTTATGAATAAAATTATAATTTATAATTACTAATATTATACTTGCAACATTATGTTGTGTGTCCTTCTTAACTTTGCAACGAAGATATAAAACGAGCATTAATTACAGTATATGTGTGTCATGTTGTTTTTTGAAAGGCATAAGACTGCGGTCAAGCTCGCTGCTTTCCTTTTGCTTGTTTCGTGCATTAGCATCCATGATTCTCCCCGTGTTGGTCCGGGTCCCTTTGCAAAATAGACCATCTGCCTGTCTGCCAGGCAGTTCGTGAAAGGCGAGCATGGGCTTACCGTCACTAACACCGTGACATCTGGTTAGGTGGTAGAGATTCGCAGGGACTCACCCGGATTGGTACCACCGCCTTACCTACTCCTGCCGACAAAACGTCATGATTTGTTCTGGTTTAGAGGGGGAGGTAGCCAGTAAATTTAGATTCTATACTTCATATCGTCGGTGCTTGGTGGAATTCCATTCTTGATGCAATTTACTTAGAAACACTTAGAAACACAGAAACAAGTGTTTCTAAGTAAATTGCCAGTAAATTTACTTTTGTTTGAAGTCTAACATCCCGGCCTCAGGTAGGCAACGCACCATTACCACCATCGGTGTCTCTAGGCGGCGTGAATTTTTTACCATCAGGAAATCCGTCTGCTTGTTTGCCTTCCAATATCATAAAAAAATAATGATACCTATTCTTACTACAGTACACTGTCGTTACAGTAGAGCAGAGGTTCCCAAACTTATTTCATGTAACGCCCACTTTGAAAATCAGTTGTTTTGTAGCGCCCCCCTCCCCTCGTTTTTTTCTTGTCAATAACCTCAATAACATATTTGTTGCGCCTAGTTTAAAAAAAACATTTTTTTCAAGATTTATACCGCCCCCCTCTAGGCTTCCAGCGCCCACAAGGGGGCGTTATCGCCCACTTTGGGAAAGGCTGCAGTAGAGCATAATACTTGTTTATTATCTTCAGTGCGTATTGTTTTTTGTCTATCTGTTAGTGATAAACTAAAATCTACCAAGTTTCTAAACTACTCAAAAAATTATGTACTATGGGTTTCTCAGATTACATATAGTGTTTCCCTTTATTACCGTTTCCCGAAATTTCATACACACTTAGAAGTAACTAATAATACTTGTTGATGAAAACAAAAGATGTATTTTTATTTTAGCACTTGCCCTGTGCTTGGGATAAATTTTCTATAAATTTTAAAGAAAGAAAAAATTTCGCCCCAGACAGGATTTGAACCTGTAACCTTTCGTCTCAAGCCGACGAATGCTCTAACCAATTGAGCTACTGAGGAGTCAAGTCCCGTGGCGAAATTTTTAATTCCTTTCTAACCCGTTAACGCGGGTAGTTATGTCCTATAGATATACAAAAAAAAGATGTTCCTGTTGTCCTGTGGTAGTTTTACGGTAGACAGGATTAAATTTAATTATAGTTTTAAAATGTTTGGTAATAAACATTTAAACCAGTTATAAATGTAAATAATTGGCTTTAAGTAATAGTATATGTAATTAAATAATATTTTTTTATAAATATTAAAATATTTGAACACCAAAATATGGTAGAAAATGTTGATATACTTAATTTTTTTGGTACATCTCATCTACACACATATTCCGCAAATAAATAATTTTCTTTCTTCCTTTATTTAAGGAAGTAGTTGTATCCTTAATATTGATCCGGGCTAGAAGCAACTACTACACAAATTTTGATGAAAATCCTGTTAATAGTTGTTACGTAAAAAGCGAACAGACAAAACAAAAAAATTTAAATGACCCTTATTTTGGGTTTTATATCCATGGTCTCCCCGGGTACCTACAAACATTCACACTCGCATTGTCTATCTGCTTTGTCAATATTTCATCTATCTTTGTTTCTAAATACATTTCATTTTCATTAACACCAACACTTTTTTCCAATCCCACTTTTATTCTGTTACGCATTTTGACTACTGTTTCATTATTATGTTTATTTAACCAAGCAAAACCGAGTCAGGTCGCTAGTAATTTTATATATCAATATTGGACTTAAATATTTCATTTGTTTCCTACTTACAATTTAAAAGTACTTCCTAATTTGCCATTCGCCAGAGAGGAATTGTATAAAAAAACATCAAGGAAAACCAATAATTACGACTAAAGAGCAATTCCGATGGAAAATTCATGTAAATTGCCACGAAAATAAATTGGGAGCCGCAATAACACGTGTTTGATAAAATGTAATACATTGCCTTCATTACGGATTGGGGTGGGTAGAGAATATTCCGCCTTCCAGCCGCGGCTTTGCCCTCGTGCCAAAAATTTACAAAATCTTTATTTCTTTGTGTTTTTTACTGTAAAATATATTACTGTGAAGTTTCATTCATATTTGGTCACTAGTTTTGAATAAAAGAGTAACAAACATTCGTTCATTCTTACAAACTTTCGCATTTACATAATACTGTAACCTGTTTCAAAGGCAAGGGATAAACGATCATCGCATAAAACCAATTGCGTAGTTTTCCATACAAAAACTATCTATGCAGTAAACGCGGTTCGTGGTAAAAGGTGAGGTCAGCGACGCGGTCATCCATGTGCGTCAAAACTGTTTTTGTAACGATATGAGTTGATATGAAAGGTGGGAGCCTTTTCCGTTGCAAGCTTCACAAAATAATATTGTACTCCTAAGGGAACCTCCGCTTCGGTTCGGATTAGTTAGCTGACATTATTACATAATAACAATTATTTATATCTGACATGTCGTATCTATAAACTAGGTACAGCTCTGACAAATTTTATATTTGTTAAGTTTTTTTTTATGATATTGGAAGGCAAACAAGCAGACGGACTTCCTGATGTTAAGAAATTCACGCCGCCTAGATACACCAAAGGTGGTAAGGGTGCGTTGCGAACATGAGGCCGGGATGTTAGGCCTCGAGCAAAAGTAAGTTTACCGGCTACCCTACCCTCCAAACCGGAACACGTCATGACGTTATCGCGGCAGGAATAGGTAAGGCGTTGGTACCAATCCGGACTAGTCGCTGCTAAACTCCACCACCTAGTCAGATGTCACGGTGTTAGTGACGGTAAACCTTTGCTCGCCTTTTACGAGCTGCCTGGCAAGAAAGGCAGATGGTTTATTCTACAAAGAAGCCCGAACCAACACGGGGAAATTGACTCCAAAATGAGCATAGACAAAAATGTAGTTATCTCTTTCGGCGTACATAATATCAACATTTGTTAAAAGAAACAATCCAACGGTATTTATACAACTAAAATTGCTATAAAACATTAATGTACTTCTTTATACAGTCGTAGTCAACTAATTAGGGACATGCAAGATAGTGAAGAACAATAACCGGTTATGTACATACAACATAAAACCCTATTGATTTCTCAGTAACTATTATTTGCATATTTTTTTCCGATTATTATGCTTTAAATGGCTGTAAATAAAAGAGTAAATAAATAGAAAAAAGTATTTATATCAAAGGTTGAACATGTATATAATTTTAAGGTATAATTCTGGAGCTGGACATTTAATTAAGGACAGTAAACTATAATAAAAAATAATACAGTTTGGCAACGTACCAATACCACCTTTGGAGTCTCTAGGCGGCGTGAATTTCTTACCATCAGGAAATCCGTCTGCTTGTTTGCCTTCCAATATCATAAAAAAAATACTAAATGACATTGGAGAAAGACAACCTTATAATGTATGCCATAAACTTGCTTTTTAAAAGTGGACATTTAGCAACATGGAAATAATATTATTTCAAGCATTCATGGTAGGGCCCCAGGCTTTTGTTAGAGTTTAACTTCCAGTAGTAATATAGCTCTATGGTTAAAACTGATAACATGACATTTTGCTATCAGTTTTATTACAGTTTTCAGACAGTTTTACCTCCGTTTTACTTCGGGACTGGCTTACAGCATACGTCTTTTGTAAAAGTCAGTGATTTTTTTTTTTGTATTGATACATTTGATTAATTTTAACTGCAAATAAATATTCTATTCCTAGGGACTTTAATAGAGGATGAAAGTTTGTATTAAAATCTATTCTACGTTGACAAAATCGTTGGGAAACAGTAGCTAGTTACTTTTACATATCTGATGGTCCCGCCAATCATAGTGACAAGCAAAAAGTCTCCAGTTCTATGTTTTAAAAATTAAGTAGTTTATAAAATCAAAGAACAGAGAAAAGCTTTTAGGTCTTGCTGACTGAAATCAAAGTGACCTTCAGTATCTTATAACGGGTAATACGTTTTAATATGACTTTACTTGGTTTTTTATTAATTTTTATTAATTGTTTATATTGAACCCAAGTGCTATGCTGGGTATGTGCGTGCGAACATGCGTATGTGTGCATGCGACATATGTATATGTGTGCGAGTATGCCTTTGTGTGTGTTTGTATCTGTGGTATGGTAATTGTATGTGTGTAAACCTGATTTTAAAGTATATGCGGTTAAATACATTGTCTTGCAATCCCGCAGATACACCGGGATATGGCAATGGTGATTGTGGTTACTTTCTGGGACAATCATTATACGACTCTACCACGTTAGTAACCTGGCGACAAAGATACCAGCTCTCGCCTATAAAGAGTTGCCTTGTAGGGTCGTAGAGAAGTATCTGTCTTATCTTCTTTTAAAGATTCCAGGAACAACGCATAGTAACACACAAGGTGTTAAAATTATATGTTGAAAATATTAGTTATATATGAAACTAGCTAACCCGGCAAATGTTGTGTTGCCATTTAAATTATTTATTTATCGTAAGAAACAAAAAAATATGTAAAATTTATATTTTCGTTAGATTTTTTTAATAATGTTCTGTTAGATTTACAATTTGTTTACTTCATGTTTTCTTGATCTTTCTTCTTCTTAAGGTTTTTATTGCAAAATTTTCAATTTTATCTAATTATGATAATAATAACATAATTAATAATACAATTTAAAATAAATATTAAAATTGTATAATAATTATAGTAATAAATTATATTTAAATAATAAATTGGATTGTAAAGGAAAATGGATATTTTAGTTACTATTTTGCCCTGCTGATATACTCTGTGACTATATAAAAGTAATATAGTGCAGAGAATACTTCATTTGCCTATATAGTAATATCTGTTGTGTTTGTCTCTGTGTATACGTTGTATGAATTGTTTGCGTTTTGTATGCTATTGTGCG
>NJDC01006759.1:34852-45818 GCA_002245475.1 Calephelis virginiensis | reverse complement strand
GTGTGTGTGTGTGTGTGTGTGTGTGTGTGTGTGTGTGACTATGTGTTCTATGTGTAACTGTATGTGACTACGTGACTATGTGGTTCGATAGCGCCTTAAGTCTGTTTCTGTATATATTAGAGAATTGTCCTACACTAACTGTGTATTAATATTGATTTTTTATATGAACCATCTCGAGACAATACCAACCCAACGCAACAAAAAAATCGACGGGTTGCACTCCGGGAGTACCGGTAGAAGTGAAAACTTGAATATTAACGTTGTGCATTTTTGATATTTTGGAATGGTTAGGGAATAATTTTGCACAGATTGCTTTAATTATCAGTATGAAAGTACTTTCATTTATATGGTAGAATACAATATTCAATTATTGCGTTATCGTACACAAACATGACAACACGAACATTCGCGCAAGCGCCCTGCGCCGTCCTACGAAATTTCAGGTCACGTGTCCTGACGCGAGTTTAGAAGTTTTAACCCATTCCAAAAATAGTGCGCAACGCCGCTAAAGCAGTTTTTACTTCAAAAATAATTTGTAAAATTACTATCCCTTTATGTATGACGCAATGTCCACGTATAATGAGGTTTCATCTTATAAATAAAAGTCACTTGTTTTTCGTTAGTCTCGCTCAATTTCGTGAAGAGCTAGACCGATTTGGCTCATTTTAATTTGAATAATTTGTAGAAGTCCAGGGAAGATTTAAAAGGTATGAAAGAATGAAACCAGGAACAAATTTTAAGTTTTTCCACCCAAACAGAACGGGTAGAACGAAGTTATCAGGACAGCTAGTTTTTATGACATTTTAACCCCAAAAGCCAAACAACGGGTGTTATAAGTTTGATGTGCCTGAATGTGTATGTCTGGCTGTGGCATCGTAGCTCTTTAGCGGATGGACGGATTAGTTATATATGTTAGTTATATCTTCTATATATAAAAAACAAAGTCGGGTTTGTTACAACACTTGTAATTCGAGATCTACTGGACCAATTTTCATGGCTTTTGATTCGTTGGATTTGTCTCCGCCCCGATTAAAAGAATACACCAAAAAACAATAAAAACAAAAAAGTATGAAAGATGAATCGTCTATAAAAGAAAGTCGTGATAGTTAAACCGATTAGGCTGAAAATTGACGGAGAGGTAGCTTAGAACTGGCAGAAAGACATGGGGTACGTCTTATCCCTTACAACAGCGAGGAAACTAGGAAAAACGACATTTTAATTTTTCCCATATAAACTGAACGTGCGGAACGAAGTTCGCTGGAACAGCTAGTAGTTTATAAAAATCTGTCCAGATGTATGTGAATTTATATGCAAATCGTTTTAAAACACCGAAATGAATATGGATATTAGACTCACGTATTTATTTCACTTTTAAGCACATGTGAAACCTAATAGCTAAAACAATAACGAGTTGCTGTTTCATATTTTCTGTTAACGAGGACTTAGTAGCAAACACTTGATGAATGTGAATGACCCCATGTGTTTCGTAATATTTGCAGTTTATCTAAAGCTCATCAAAGAGGAAGATAAATTAGATGGTTGTAAGTGTGTGTGTCTATCTGTGGCATCATAACGTTTAAAGGGATGGCCGTTTGTTGGAGGTTTATTGTTATTCTCAATTATGTCTATCAGTGTCTATCAATGTCTATCAATCTCTATCTCTCTCTATCTCTGTCTGTCTCTCTGTATAAGATACATAGAAAGAAACATGCAACAAACAAACAAACATTACATCTCTAAATAAAGTAAATCGACAAAAAAATCAGATGAATATATAAAATCCTACACATTTTTGTATTTGTGTCTCTTACCTGTCGTTTTTTCCGTAGCATCCGGTTTGAAATCACGATTCTAAAGAAGTTTTACTTCAAAAAAACTAAATATCAATTAAATCTGTCCATTTCTAGCGTTGCAAATGTAAAAATATCGTATTAACTTTGCTATACAAGGTTATAATCCAAAAAAACTAATATCAATGAAATCAGTCCAGTTCTCGCGTTGCAAAAGTAAACAATCCGTATGTATTCGTATCCGTCTTTCTTTTTACGTACCTTGTATTTTTAATTCAACATGTTTTATTCAAAGTGGAGTTTGGAAATTCCTTTTTGACAAACAGGTTTATAATACAAAAATAAAAAATAATTTGACAGTTTAGTAGCTTCGCATGTATGAGCTGGATTTTGTACATTCACATAAGTCCCTACCCAAATAGTTACAAAGTTTCCAGTTCAATATTTCATATTCCGAACGAACATGTTCGGAATAAAGAGTTATGACACGGAAAAGCTTTCGCCTTTTTTGTGCTCAACACTATAGCCTACATGAAATCTAATTTATGTTGGTTGGTATCTGCTGAAAGTCTTTTTTTATGATACTGGAAGGCAAACAAGCAGACGGATTTCCTGATGGTAGGAAATTTGAAAAGTTATTGAAAAGAAAAAACACCATCGCAAATTGAATTGCATTCTAACCTTGTTTTCACTATCTGGACCTACTGGCTACAAAATAACGAGTTGGTATATGTATTTTTATTTTATTGAAAGGCAAACAAGCAGATAGATTTTCTGATGGTAAGAAATTCACGCCGCCTAGAGACACTAAAGGTGGTAATGGTGCGTTGCCAACCTGAGGCTGGGATGTTAGGCCTCGAGCAAAGTAAGTTTACCGGCTACCTTATCCTCCGAACTGGAACACGTCAACAGCAAGTGCTGAACTTATAACGGCAGGAATAGATAAGGCGGAGGTACCAACCCGGGCGAGTCGCTGCGAAGCTCTCCCACCTATTCAAATGTCACGGTGTTAGTGAAGGTAAGCCTATGCTTGCTGCTGCCTGGCATGAAGGCAGATGGTCCATTCTGTAAATGAGCCCTGACCTACACGGGTCAAAACAATACTCGAAAAACAGTAGCAGCGTCAAATTTTTATTTTATATATAATATTATATTTTTTAACAATATAATATTATATATGTTCATAAAAACGTAAGGTCGTTTAAAAAAATGTAAATAAATAAAAAAAAAAATATTTTATTTAATCTAACATATGTAAAAAAAACTTATAAAATTGCAGAATAGCTTATTAATTAAATTCAGTCGCGTATAAATGTACAATACAAAAACAGATGGTGTTAAGAATTTCTAATTCTTTTTTTTCTTTTACCCGCAACCAGGGGAATTACCATAAGCTCTTAAATAATATTATTTCAAACATACTAATTGTCATCGGAAAAAGACAACCTTATGACGTATGCCATAACTTTGCTTATATAAGTACATATTTAGTAACATGGAAATAATATTGCTACAAGCGATCATATTAGGACCCATAGGTATATAATTATACCCATGGGCGCCGGCTGCAGGGTGCAAAGAAAGAAAAAAATATATTTTATTTACCTGACCGAACTAGGGTAAGGCTTTTCGAGAGTATGTATATCGGTCGGGGCTATGCGCAGGATGAGTGACGAGATGTACTTTTTCGGAAGCTAAGAATAACTTTGTTTTCTTGACCTTGTATGAAGAAGCGTTATCATGGTGTAGGAGAATGCGGCTTTTGGGTCGTCTTTCACGAACTTTTTCTTACACCCTGGGTAAACAAATGGTAGAATACCAGTCGCTATTAACACTCTTTTGATCTTCAAGTGGAATTGTACAGATGGGATCCGTAGCTGAGAGAAAAAAAGCGTACATTTTTTAACGTTTCTGACCTATCTCACTTTTGTTGGCCTGTTCTCATTTTCAAGTACCCATTCACAAGATTGCAGTTTTTCTTGAGTTCAAAACAATAAATCCACATTTTGTCTCCTGTGACAATGTCATAAACAGCATTAGAGCAGTAGCATCTAAGAGCACCATTCCACGCGAGCCCGCTTCTGCTCCGCTGTCAGTTTATGAGGGATCCAACGACAACAAAGTTCCCGAACTTTCAATTTTCTGAATTTGGTTCATACCAATCCCCAATAGTTCTCGAATTGTCTCATAGGTAATCCGGGGGTTTTCTTCAATTAATACCTTAACAGTAGCCACATTTTTTTTTGTTGACGGCAGTTAAAGGCCGCCCTTTACGAAATTCGTCATGTAAAGAAACTAGACCTCTCTCAAATTCAGCAAACCATCGCCTCATAGTGCTCAAACAAGGTGTTTCTCTCCCAAAAGCATTTTGAAGACGAGAGGCACAGTCATTCGGAGAATGAGAACTTTTAAAATCATAAAATTCATCGTTCTAAAATTTTTTCGACTTAATTCCATTTTCGTTGAACTGTGATGTGTGATAAAAAAAACAATTGACAAAAGATTTCGAGTCAATTGTTTTTTTTTATTACTAAGAAGGTTGCAACGTTTTAATACTATAGCATTCGAAATTCAAATAGTTCCGATTAGCTAGAAGTGCAAAACTTTTAGTGTGCTCCATGTACAAAACTAGTTATTTAGTAAATATCAAAAGTTTTTTAGCATATTTAAAAATTCTGCCAGTTAGGAAGTGTTAGAAAAAAGGAATATCTTGCTTCTAACTCGACTTTAGATGATCATGGAAACGCCACCGCCCATCCCGCGGTGTGAAGTGTCTTTGCCAGAAAAAAAGGTTTTGCAGAGTTCAGTGAAACAGAGTTCGTAGAACACTTATTTCATTGGACGTCAACAAGTCGAGTGGGCCCGATGGTATCCCTCCCATTGTTCTCAAAGCGTATGCTCCCGAGCTGGCCCCGGTTTTAACGCGACTTTTCCGGCTCTTCTATTCATCAGGTATTGTACCGAGTTCAAGGAAGACCGCTTTAGTACACCCGATCCCTAAAAAAGATGACCGCTCGGATCCGTCCAGTTACAGGCCTATAGCTATAACTTTCTTGCTTTCCAAAGTTATTGAATCCATAACAAACCGCCAGCTCTTAAGTTACTTAGAGGATCACCAGCTGTTAAATGGTTGTCAATACGGTTTTGGTCGTGGTCGTTCGACTGGTGATCTTTAAGTTTACTTAACACACCGATGGGTGCAAGCAGTCGAAAGGAAGGGAGAAGCATTGGCTGTCAGTTTGGACTTAGCGAAAGCCTTTGATCGGGTGTGGCACAAGGCGCTTCTATCGAAACTTCTTTCTTACGGTCTTCCTGAGAAGTTATGCAAATGCCTCACTAGTTTTTGACGGAGCGTAGCATCCGGGTCGTTGTCGACGGTATATGCTCGGAGTCCAGGCTTGTCAACGCTGGTGTTCCCCAAGGCTGTGTGATTTCTCCTACTCTGTTTCTTCAGCATACTAATGACATGTTGCAAATTAATAACACTCATTGCTATGCAGACGACACCTTGTACTTTGGCCGACATAATATATCTCGGGAGCATGTCATTGAGAGCCGGAACCAACTTGTGTCTAAAATTGACAATCTTCTGTCTGAAATTTCGTTTTGGGGCCAGCAAAATCTGGTGCAATTTAACCCTAGTAAGACACAAGTTTTTGCGCGTTTTCCGCTAAAAAGATTCCCTTCGTCACATCTTCTCGATTTGATAGCTTTCCCTAACTGCCACAGCCTGCATTGGTATACTTGGCGTTGACATTTTGAGTGATGTTCAATTTCGTGGTCATATGGAGTATTGTACTTAACTCTGGGCAGGGGTTCCACGGTACCAGCTCTTTGTGTTTGACCGCATTCAACGTAGAGAACCTCGAATGACCGGGTCATTACCAATCGGCTTGATTCCTTGGCATTGCGTAGAAATGTTGAGTCACTCAGTATTTTCTACCGCATCTATCATGGGGAATGCTCTGAGGAGTTGTTTGATTTGATTCCAGCCGCTGATTTCCACCTTCGGATATCACGTCAGAGCTTAAAGTTTCATGCTCATCATCTTAATGTGTAGATCGCCCTACAACTGTGCAATTCCGAAGACATTTCTTAACCGCACAATACCTTTGTGGGATCAGTTACCGAGGGCGGTATTCCTAAACGAATATGACTAAGGAACCTTCAAGAAAAGAGCGTACATATTTTTAAAGGTCGGCAACGCATTTGTGATACTCCTGAAGTTGCGGATGTCCGTGAGCGATGGTGATCACTTTCAATTAGGCGACCCACTTGGCCTCAGGCCCCTTACACCACTAGGCCGCTAGAGATGGCCTATGGAAAACTAATAGTTCAGCGTTTAGGTCTGATGCAATGACGAGGAAAGGTCTTCGTAAAACGTTATATATTCCAATTCAGTATTTCACATTACTGCACAAAAACATTATCGTTAAACTTTAAAAGCTTTTTCTCTTATTCACATACCCGTTTATTAAAGGTATAAAAACTATTTTCTTTTATGCACATTCATTATAAATGTATTAAAACGTTTCCCACACTTAAAAATGTTAAGTATCATAAAAGGTTAGGGATGCTTATATCATTACGAAACATTTTTGCCACTGCACTCAAGCCTGAAGACTAAAGCACAATCCATCTGACTACTAGAGATAAAAAAGCAGAGTGTACAAAAAATCATAGTTAAATATATACATGAAAATTTGTTTTAACATTGTACGGTTAATTTCTTTCAGTTCGCGTAGCATACAAGCATATTATACCGGCCAAAAATTTTACACTGCCATCATATAACATGAATTAAGAATTGTTTCAAAATATTTTTTTACCGACTTTCGAAAAAGAGGATGAGATTTTCAATTCGGCCGGTATATTTTTCTTTTTTATGTTTGTACACCTATTTCTCCGACAATTCTAAACCGATTTACGTAATTCTTATTTTTTTGATTAATGTGAAATAGTTTCGAATTGGTACTATAAAAATTTTATTTGGGTAGGCCCATTAGCCTTTATTTTATGAGCATTTTTATCTACTTTCACCTATTCCGGTGTTTATTTTTATTAAATTAAATCATATCAACAACCAACTAAAACGTATTCAGTAAAAATAACTACGTTAAAATAATTAATAATAATTATAACATACTATCTTATAAAGATTTAATAATAATTATTTGAAGTCCTACCTACCTAACCGTCTGAAGTCGGTGCCAATCCAATTTAATACTTACTTATAACATAATTATTAGTCTAAGACTTGGCACCGACTTCAAACCTGGTAGTAATAGCACATGTAAATAAAGGTAGTGGTTGCGCCGATTTGAGTCTGCCGCTATTGTGAGTGACAAGTGTCATATCCTAATTCCTACCCTTAGTTTTCCCTTTATTGTATTTATTATATTTCACTATAGTTCTTGGGGTCGAGGTCCAGCTTGACCCACTGCACCTCCAGGTAGTATATAATTAATATTAAATCTTTGTTATTTTACTGACATGTTCCAGTTTGGAGGGTAAGGTAGCCGGTAAACTTACTTTTGCTCGAGGCCGAGGTCTAACATCCCGGCCTCAGGTTGGCAACGCACCATTACCACCTTTGGTGTCTCTAAGCGGCGTGAATTTCTTACTTACTTCTTTGCCTTCCAATATCATAAAAGAAATGTATATAGTTACGTTACGAATTTTCACGAAAAAAATTTTTACGAAAAGGTTATAATGAAAATGTCTTATGACGAAATAAGTAACTACATTCTACTCACGCTTTCATATCTCTAACAACACTCAAAAACTTATTTCTTTTACTTCGAACTTCACGTGTAACGACAGCGAACAAGAACAATAAGTAAGAAACAACCATCGCTTCTAGACTGAATACATGTGAGTACCACTCCTGGCCGTTGTTTTAAAAGCTATTGTGGAAGTCCACTGGCTTCCCTACCCTCTGGACCGGAACCTTACAATGTGAATCGGCAGTAGGAATACGTAAGGTAGTGGATCCCCACCCAGGCAGGTTGCTGCATAGCCACTACACAGTTGACCTATGCTAGCCGTCTAGAGAGGCAATACGCAGTGATTCCACCAGGGTCTCCACGCAAAATCCCTTACAGGAAAGGCACAGGGTAAATGTCACGGCCCTTGCAGGCCAAATCAAAATGGAGTTTTTTTTTGGCGCCATCGTGAATGAAGGTGGTCGTAATTTTTTCATTATTATTGAATTTCGTCTTTATATTGAGTGAAATTGGTTTATTTAGGTGGGAATTAGATTAATGTTGTTCAGTGAAAGTGCACAAATGAAATAATCATGAAGAAATTAGTGTTTTTTCCTTGCTGCCGTCAAATCCTACTAGACGAGCTTGAGTAACGAAGCCACCGCTTTATTAAAGACTCTGACATGACTTTGTCCATAGTAACTAATGACTATAAAAAATAAAAATAACTAACTTGACATTGGCAAAGTAGTCGTAAAAAACGATCGAAAGCCATATTTATAAAAGAAGAAGAAGAATCACAAAATGGAAAAGTGTACCTACATCAAATAGCTGTCAAATGACGTGTTTTATATGTGCTATCTTGAGTGACCAACAGAAATACGTTAGAGATAGCAAACACAAATGACGTCATGTGACAGCTATTTGATGTACACTTTTCCACTTTGAGTTGGCCACTGAGATACATAATCAGCCCCCTGCTTAGGTTCCTATACATTCATTATTTTTTTTATAAAAACACGCTGGTTTCGCAGACTCTTAACACCACCCACGAATAAAACCCGATCAATTCGATCATGGAATAGATTTCCCCAGGTACCTACATCCATTCACATTCGCATTGAATATTTTGTCAATCATTCATCTGCCATTCTTTCCGCATGACCGAACCAACAGAGCGATAAACACAGTAATAAGCAAAATGGAAAAGACAAGCTTTCTTCATTATAATATTAGTAAAGGGTAAATTAAAAAGATATAAAGTACAAACAGTAGCTATAGTGTACAATCTATTACAAATACAATTCCGCAGATAATATAGGTAATTTATCATAACGTATTTGTATTCTAGCACTTAAGTTTCTACAAATTTTAAAGAAAGAAAAAAAATTGCTCAAACGGTTAGAGCATTCGTCGGCTTGAGACGAAAGGTTACAGGTTCAAATCCTGTCTGGATTTTTTCTTTCTTTAAAATTTGTAGAATATGACATACGAGTAGGTAAGTATAGTAGGTAATATTTTTAAAATAAACTAACTTACCCGAAAAACTTTGTTTTGTCTTACGTAATTCATTTAATACCTACATAAATATCCATCAACTAAATTAAAAAATAATAATATACATCAAGTTTTCTTCAATTCTCTTGAACTACTTACAAATAAAGAATTAGCGGAGTTTGTCTATACGTTCTCCCCTGATGACCGTGGGAAATTGAGATTTTTTTAATTAAAATGTACCTATTGTAATCTGTCAAAAACGTTAATAATTGATCTTGTCTCTAATTACTGTTAGGTAGTGCAAAAATAGGTACCTGTGTTCCGTTTTCATGGCAAAATAGATTGTAACTATGTTCACGAATTTTAGCAAAGGCCTTAGAGAAGAATATAGCATATTTGCGCGTCGTGTTTTGCGGTAATGCTAAATTACATATTACGTGTGGTCGCAAGTGGTACACCTACACAGAAACAAAAATTATATAAGCGCCATCTAGGAAAAACCCTTTTAAACAATTTATTCTTTATGCTACAAGCGACTGCTAGCGCCATCTTGGACAATATCTCAAAACTAAATTCAATACAAAATAACCAAACAGGTAAGGTTGGAAATGTTATACCTTGTGCTTGATAGATGGCGAAACCTTATTGTTGTAAATATAACATTCGTATGTTTTATAAACACCGACGTTAGAAAACGAAGAAAATTCTTATTTTGCATTACTTAAATATGCATAGGTAGGCCAAGGTTTTATCTTATCTTATCTTATTTTTCGCTTTCATAGTATTTACATGTCTATGCCATTATAAAACAAGAAATACACTAGGTAGGTAGGTACATAGGTTTTTATTTTATTTTTAGAAATCTTTAAGCCAAATTTCAACTGATTTGGTTTTGTTGTAAATTGTGACCAATACTATTTTTTTAAATCAGGACTGTTATAAAAAGTGAGTTTGAATAATATGAAAAAACGAAGGCCAAAAAAATGTATAAGTAGGTTCGTAATAAGAAGTTCCTATTCATCTTTATAATTCTATGAAAATTCTTACGTTGTTTGAAAATTTGAAAGAAAGTAGAAAAGTAATTTTATGCCTACTAGCTGTTGCCCGCGTGGTTAATGGTCCCACAGGAACATTTTTATGGGATAAAAACTATCCTATATGTTTATCCAAGTCAATATCTTTGTGAGTGCCAAATTTCAAGATAATCGGTTTAGCAGTTTTTGCGTGAAGGAGTAACAAACAAACACAATCTTTCGCATTTATAATGTTAGTGGGATGTTCACTGGAACTAGAATCTAGATATGTTTTAATGGGATGCCTTAAACCTAAGACGCGATACTTGGCGATGACATAGTTATCTGAATCATTTGTTTTTTTTTAATATGTTTTTATATAGATCAATACACAGTTTCTATGATTTTATAGTTTCACCGTTTTTGTGATAGGTCGTCAAGTTTGATACCACTAGTTTTACATATTCCTGCTATAGCGTAGGTACCTTTTAAATTTGTAGGTAAGTGCTTGGCCCGGCCCTGTCATGTTGCTGATTGGATGATAGGGTAATTTATCGGCCAAACAAGTATCATCTATATATTTCTTATCACCAGACAATCAGATTGCGAGTTTATTAAGAGTTATAATATACATATAGAATTTTCCTAATAATAGAACAGAATAACAACTACTTTTTAGAGTTTCGGCATTGGCCTTTTAACTAAGTTACCCAATTTAGCGACATCAGCTTTAAATGATTCAAAATTAGTCATAGAAAGTCATGTCAAGGTCTTGAGTAAATCGGTGGTAAATCAAGTACATCTGGTGAGTAAATACATGATACACTAATTTCTTTATGAATACTTCACTTGCTCACTTCAACTAAACACAAATTATATGAAAATTAATTAATTTCACTCAATATGAACACGAAATTTGATAGTTACAAAAAAAATGAATGTTTTCTCCCTCGGTGGCGCC
>NJDC01006759.1:19616-33049 GCA_002245475.1 Calephelis virginiensis | reverse complement strand
AAAATTGAAAACCCGGGATCCAACCCGGGAATCGAACCCGAGGCCTCAAGAATTCAAGTCTGGCAGACCGTTAGACCACAGAAGTGATAATTATTCACAGACAGATTTTCCTTTCAAAAACATCATAACAAATTACGAAAGTACTAGCTCTTACTCGTAATTTCGCCCTCAATTAAATAATTGAAAAGTACCCTATGTTACTTTTAACACCTACAAGAATATGTGAACAAAGTTTCGTTATGATTGGTTAAGTAGTTTTTTCGTGAAAGTGTAACAAACAAACTTACATGTGCATTTATAACATTGAGTGGGGATTTTCTATGACGAACATGTAAAAAAAGGAACTTAAGATTGAGAAGAGCTGGTCTAGACTATGCATTAATTCAACATCATTTCTCGAGGAACGAAAGTTGAAAGTCGTGGGGTTACAACCGGGAGTTAATACTATGTAGGTATAATCGCCACAATAATCTTGACACATAAGCAATACGGACTTTAAATTCATTTTTGAAGTGAAAACTTCTTTAGCGGCGTTGCACACTTTTTTTTGGAATGGGTAAAAACTTCTAATTTCGCGTCAGATCGTCAGAACGTAAGACAGCGCACTACGCATGCGTGAATACGACGGCGCGAGAATAGAGTTCTAAAATAAAACGTAGATTTATTGCTGTTTTTTCATTGCTTAGATATTTCCGAAGAGAATAGGATGCGCAATGGATAATATGCCGCAATATACCTACCATTACATTCATTTTATGTGTAGACGAGCGATGTTCGATGTACAGATAATATGACGACGCTCCTAGCCGTCACGTGGTCTTAATTTAGCGAGTTTTTGTCAAGCCAAACGCAGGTTATTGATATGAAACTAATATTTGTGCATAAATGATAGTACTTTCATACTGACAATTAAAGCGATTCGTGCTAAATTATTCCCTAACCATTCCAAAATCAAAAATGCACAACGTTCATATTCAAGTTTTCCCTTCTGCCGGCACTCCCGGAGTGCAACCCGTTTTTTTTTAATGCTTTATTTATCATCAGTAAAATAAAATATTTCTAAATGCGCAATAGCCATCGAAAAAACCTACAAACAATCAATTACGTCAGCAAAAAATCTGCATCCCTGTCCTGACCTGCAACGGTCCATCTCTTTACAAGTTATGAAGTTATGATACTACAGACACACACACACGCTTACGCACACGCACGCGCACACACACGCGTACACGCACATCACGCACGCACGCACGCACGCACGCACGCACGCACGCACGTTCACACACACACACACACACACACACACACACACACTTCATTCATTGAATTCTTTTGTAACTAAATGTTAATAATCCGCCATTACTGTTTTCAGAGTACCTACCTAAAATTAAATACACGATTCCAAATTCTAATTCACATGATTCTCATCGAGATTCAACAGTTACCCTACAGGTCATCATGTTACATATATACATATCTTCACGCCAAGTCTCCCTGCAAGTAAGCATATAGTACGGAGTGTTAAGTAAACGAAGTTCGCTGGGTCTGCTAGTTTTCTTAAATAAGAAAATAAATTTTGTATCCTTAATATATTTTCAAACAAGGGTATTTGGCACTTGTCTGTATCTTAAGGCGCAACTTGGACTGTTGCCTAAAACACTCGCTTTAATACTGTTCCTGATTATAACCAGGATCTTTCTTAAAATAATTGTTTTTTTCTTGATTTCGAGCATTCTCTTGTGTAATATTTAGTGACCAATAGCCAAAAAGTAATAGCTGCCACTGGCAGAAATATGTAAGTCGGTAATACCGATCTGGGCGAACTTACTGATAGAGGTTTACCTAAGACTTATTTTTCATCAACATGTACTTATTTATTTTAATATCTATGTGGGAACTATCGTATTTTAGCATAAGGAGAATCTAACTGCGTGCTTAAATAAAAAAAACACAAATAAATTCAATCAACTCCAATTAAAATTCATTACAAATAATCGAAATCATAACCATTGATCAGCCGGTTAATCAGTTGCATTACTGCATCAATTGTCTCAATCAGTGAACGGTTTGGAGAAGTTGGACTTTTTTTATTAAATAAGACAATGAACAAGCACACAACTCTCTTGATGATAAGGGACAAGCTTAGATTTATATTTATTAGATTTATAATAAAAAAGACAAGCCCGCAGAGTTTCTTTCGTCGGATCTTCTGAGTGAGTGGCCGCGTTCCGATCCGGTGGTAATTTTTAGAATAATTATATATATATATATATACGCGTTACAAGAATCTTTGTATATATCTACGTAATAAAAGCTAATTTGAATTAGAATTTATAGGCACTATAGATGTTACAGCTGTGTCACTGTCCTGTGGCCTAATAAAATAAAATCTTAAGTAAAAAAAAGTATCTTCAAGCCCATATCCCCGAAGTGGTAGGCAGAGGCATAACCTAACCAGGGCACCCACGACTAGTCGAAGGCGCTAAGTCCCACAATGTTATAAGTGGCAATCCTATTGCCACCCGGGCATATATCCAATCCCGGGCTACATATTTTTTATTAGAAAATTAGAAACCCCGGGACCTTAAGCGGTCAAGTCTGACTCCGGACCGCTAGACCACAGAGACGAATATTTTATTGCACATACACCTAACATGAAGTAGTTGTGACGAATGTACTGTAAAGAAAAGTCTACCTGCTACAGTATCCTCAGAGTCAGAACGTGGTACTGTCCTTATGCACATATATACATATTTTAGGCAGAGAGTATCGAGTGCCAAATCTCACGACCCTTGCAGACCTTTCTACAAAAACTAACACAACTAAAAAGAATTAGCAAAAATGGTCTCTCTGTTCCGGCGTGTTAGTTGTGACGAATGTACTGAAAAGAAAAGTCTACCTGCTACAGTATCCTCCGACTCAGAACGTGGTACTGTCCTTATGCACATATATACATATTTTAGGCAGAGAGTATCGAGTGCCAAACCCTTGCAGACCTTTCTACAAAAACTAACACAACTAAAAAGAATTACCAAAAATGGTCTATCTGTTCCGGCGTTATGTGATGACCAAGGAAAATGGGGATTCATTATATATATACTACCCGTCCCGTCGAACTTCGTATCGCTTGATATACCTTTTCATACAAACATGCTATTTTCGAATACTATTTACCACTCATTGATTTTATTTAATTTTGCCATGACTTGGAATCGTTGAATGTCTACCTAAGTCTCCCTGGGTACCTACATTCATCCACATTCGCAATGTACATATGCCGAGACCGGTGGCGACGGTGTAGTGTGATGTTGTTGTTTTGTGAGTTTGTGTTCGGGTTGGGAGGAAGTATAGCGTTTGCCGCGGTTATTGGGTCCGGAGGATCCGATAACATGTGACGGGGTCTTCTGCGATTGGCGGGCACGTTCGCGGCCGGTGTGTTACATAACACTACACCGTCGCCGCCGGTCTCGGCGACGAAGACCTCTCTTGCGCCCGGCGCCTAACGCCGAGCGACCAGCTACAAATACTCCTCCACCAAGTCCACCCAGTAACCAGAACGCAACACCAAGTCGAGGTACGGTCTCCCGGGAGACAGCCCTTGGTGCTGGCGTTGTAGGTAACAGCCCAATCCATCTAAATAATGATGTCTCGGGCTGAGCACTCTGCTCGGCCCACAAAGTTCGGTGAAGTTGTAAAAAATCGTAAGATTAGCAACAAATTAGTCATTCAAAAAAAAAAGGCCGGTGTGTAGTCACACGCGGGTGCTAACACCGGATTCGGGTGGACAGCCGTTGTTTCAAAGTAACGTTCCGATAGTACTTTGAAATGTGGCGCTATCGTGGGTAAATCTAGGTCGCGATGTAGGTCCTCGTTGCGAACGTACTAAGGATCACCCGTAGCAGTTCGCATGAACCCATTCTGAACTACTTGTAATTTTTTAAGATGGGTCGGGTAGGTATCCGCGAAGGCTACACTACCGTAGGCTAATATGAGTTGTAGATCTTTCATCTACCACTGTCCTTATGGTGGCAAGAATAGGTAAAGTGGTAGATCCTCACTCAACAAATTGCTTCACAGTCACCTAATTGACCTGTTGAAGCTACGCTCACATATTACGAGCTGCCAGATAAGAAGGCAGTTTAATCTACACAAGGGACTTGGACCAATACGGGAAAGACTATTTAGAAAATAGCTCCTTTCTTCTCCGTACTTGGTAACTCCGTATCGCTTGACATACGGCCAATATTAATAATATATGTCTAAAGATGGATTTCAAGCAATCCAGATAGCTGCGTATCCGCCGGCCTATCCCATACCTAATTGCCATATTTATCCTGTCCACAGATATGTTATTGGCAAGCGATAACATAAAAATGAATCAAAATATCAATCTTGGACAACAAGTTTTGGATTAGGATTGATTATTAATATTGGCGGTTAGACAGCTAGTGACAGTTTGCTATGCAATTTGCAGTTTGTTATGCGATCTCTCGGATAAGTATAGATAATAAGTCTAACTCAAAGGTATTAGTGGGATATTGATAAAATTTATATGGGACCATCTCGGAATCGCCAGCTATCTTTCGAAAAATAATAACTAAATCACGACATGAGAATAAAATAATTTGAATCGCTTTTTTGTAGATTTTCTCAGCTTAAACTAATTATACAATGATGTTAGCTATTTGTTCAGAGAAAGGTATTATCACAAAAAACACTTTTCTATAATATGTGTGACCTGTGAGAATAGACCATCTCCCATCCCATCTGCCAGGCAGTGGCAGGAAGGGAGATGGTCTAGTCTGGTGCTATATGGTCGTAAAAGGCGAGCATAGGCTTATTACCACTAACACCGTGACATTCGACTAGGTGGTAGAGTTTTGCCGCAACGCGTCCAGATTGGTATTGGTATTTTTATTAGTTATTTATTCTTGCCACCATAACATCAGCGCTTGCTATTGACGTGTTCCGGTTCAGAGGATAAGGTAGAAGGTAAACTCACTTTTGCTCGAGGCCTAACATCCCAGCCTCAGGTCAGCCACTATTACAAACTTTGGTGTCTCTAGGCGATGTGAATTTATTACCAGCAGGATATCCGTCTGTTTGTTTGCCTTCCAATAGCGATCATAAAAACATGCGAATGACTAAGTATGGTTTTAACCAAACAGATACACTTTCAGTGAACATATATTTAAACAAATTGTAGGTAAGACTGTGAGCGATAAAACATTGGTTTGAATGAATGAGAAACCATTGACGTCTGGTTAAAGCTTAGTGACGCGTTCCATGGAAAGCTTTTTACGAAAAGCTTCTTGCCGAATGCACAACGCTTTAAGCGTTTTTGCCTATTTCTTTCTTAAGACAAAATTAAGGCTTAGTATTTTGAAATAAAAGTTTTAGTTTTTTTTAATAAAGGCTTATCTTTTAATGTCGCTATCGCCTCTATGGCTTAGCGGTCCAGGTGTTGGACTTGACTTCATGAAGTCCAGGGTTTTTCCCAATTTTCTAATAAAAAAATGTTTAACATGTGCCCAGGCATAGGCTTGCCATCTATCACATTGTGGGACTTAGGGTCTCTGCCTACCTCTTCGGGGATATGGGATTCATATTTTAATGTCATGTCATGTACATTAAAAAACCTTGTGACTCAAAAAAGAAAACACTATCCTAAAAGTTGCAACGCAGCTGTGAGTATTATACTCTTCAGGCTGTTGTGGACGACGGTGACCTACCATTCAGTAAATTGCTTCCACGGATGACGACATTCTACCACCAGTAATATTGTTGGTAATGATCTGTTTAAGTTATGTATTGGAATGTTGTATATAAGAAAACAACAAGACGAAAAATGGAAAAGTTTGTCGTGTCTATGCCTGCATATGTAAGTGTGTGTGTGTGTGTGTGTGTGTGTGTGTATGTGTGTGTGTCTGTGTGTGTGGTATGTGGCGTCATAACTTTTCGATCAACGGTTTTAGATGAGGATTTTTGTCGGAAACATTAAATATTTGTCAAGGGTTATTGAAAATGTTTAATAGATTATATAACAATTTCATTTAATATGAACAAGTCCATGAATATGAATATGAAATTAATTTAAAACATTTAATAAACCTCGTAATATGATCTTCAAAATCCCTTTATTTGAAGGTACCCACTTACTTCTTAAGTTACAAGGGCGGGTGGCGCGTCGTCTACCAAGGGTCGCGACAAGGTTTGCAGGCCAAAGACTTTATAAGGACAATATTAAACTAATTTATTAATTTTCCCATACAAACTTTCAGTAGCTATCAATGTCAAGCGGTACGAAGTTTGCCAGGTCAGCTAGTTAGGTTTATAAAAGTAAAACCCCCCTAATTTTAAATAATGTAGTTTCATATTTATTTCTTTCTTTCATTTCTTTAGGTTTTGGCATTCGCGTTAGCATTTTACCATCAGTTAAGTAGAAATTTGCATCAATTAGCCCGGTGACGTTGTTAAAGTCTATAGACGTACAACACCAGTCATTTCGAAAAAAAAAATTGCATCAAATTTACCAAAATAGGGATTCAATTACATATAAGTCTTAACATATTTTTATTTTAGCACTTGCCCTGTGCTTCGGTTAAATTTCTATAAATTTTAAAGAAAGAAAAAAGAGAGTTAACGGGTAAAGAAAGGAATTAAAAATTTCGCCACGGGACTTGAATCCTCAGTAGCTCAATTGGTTAGAGCATTCGTCGGCTTGAGACGAAAGGTTACAGTTTCAAATCCTGTCTGGGGCGAAATTTTTTCTTTCTTTAAAATTTATACATATAAGTCGTCAAAAAGTCATGTCGGGGTCTTAAGTTTTTACTTAAGACCCTGACATGACTTTTTGACGACTTATATGCGTTGGCTCATTACTCAAGCTCTTTTAATAAGAATCTGCGGTTATAAGGAAATTCACGATAAAATAATTTCTTCATGATTATTAAATTTGTGCATTTACATTGAACTAAAACATACAAATTGCTACCCAAATTTGATAATTTCTCTTAATATTTTTAATCAATATAAACATGAAATCCAATCATTACTAAAAAACTACGACCATCTCTTCATTCAATGGCGCCAAAACTCCTTGCTTAGAGTTGTACACTAACTTTAAATTTTTTCAGTAATATCTTTGGAGTCTTTAAATGATGCTTGTCTTTATTATTATAATTTATTACAATCTCTACCAGACAACCAGGAAAGACAGTTGTACACTAACTTCAAATTTTTTCAGTGATATCTTTGGAGTCTTTAAATGATGCTTGTCTTTATTATTATAATTTATTACAATCTCTACCAGACAACCAGGAAAGACAGTTGTACACTAACTTGAAACTTTTTCAGTGATATCTTTGGAATCTTTAAATGATGCTTGTCTTTATTATTATAATTTATTACAATCTCTACCAGACAACCAGGAAAGACAGTTGTACACTAACTTCAATTTTTTTTTGTTTACTACTAGTAAAACCCGCTTCCCTTCGTAAGTTTTAAGAACTGTAGTTTATGATAAGGTATTACTTGCAAACAATTTCTTACATCTCGTCTAAAACCAGTAACATCTTTAAGGTCTTTAAATGATGCTTGTCTTTATTATTATAATTTATTACAATCTCTACCAGACAACCAGGAAAGACAGTTGTACACTAACTTCAATTTTTTTTTGTTTACTACTAGTAAAACCCGCTTCCCTTCGTAAGTTTTAAGAACTGTAGTTTATGATAAGGTATTACTTGCAAACATTGTCTAACATCTCGGCTAAAAACCAGTAATATCTTTGGAGTCTTTAAATGATGCTTGTCTTTATTATTATAATTTATTCTTTATTGTACAATATAAACATAATATACAGAACAAAAATATTATAAAAAATTTACAAATGGCGGTTTAATCGCTCAAAGCAATCTCTACCAGACAACCAGGAAAGACAGGAAATCAAATAATTACAAAATAAAATTAAAGGTAACTTTGTACGTAACAAAACTAAAGAGAAAAATAAATATTAGAAATAATTTAAGCAAAAAAAATATCAATACAAAAAAAACACTAACAGAGTATGAATAAAAATACATTTTAATTACAAAGTAATATTAATAATATACAAATACACAAATAATTATATAAGAATATACAAATATACATGCATACACAAATATACATGCATACACAAATACATATATGTACATAAACTACATATCCATGAATGAAATGAATATAAGAAATGCATATTTATTTGACAACAGCAGTAAGACAATAACGAATGAATACTATAAGTGAAACTGAAAAAAAATGCATGTAATAATTCTTCACGATCAGAAAAGTTTCCTGGCTGTCTTATCACATATACAGAACAAAGTCGTTTTATGCTGTCTGTCCCTGTGTGTGCTTAGATCTTTAAAACTACGGAGTGGATTTTGGTAATTTTTTTTATAGATAGAGTGATTTATAATGAAGGTTTGTGTATAAAATAACGAAGCTGGGACGAGCTTCTTCCAACGTATAACATACATAATAGTTAAGTTAAAAAATCGATAACCCTCTACAAAGCCTAAATGTGATGTTGCTAAGAACCATTTTGATCACGTCAGCATTCAAACTAAAAAACCGAATCGAAATCTGTCTGAAAATGTCAACCTTATTACATCTCTCTTTTCCGTCAGTATTTATAAATCAATTTCCTTCAAAGATTACCCACAACTTCTGCTCTATATCGAAAAAATTTATTCTTATAAACGTCATTAATTGAAAACATGATCAAGTAAATAAAATGTACTAATAAACGTGGTAGAGTTCTTTCATCCCAAGGAATAGGTATAACCACCTACTAATAAATGGCATCATAAAAAGCTAGTTCCTTAAAAGGATATCCTTATAAGATATCGCAGTGACTCATGTACCAAGTCAAAGAACTTTCGTCACTAACATAAATTTACAAGTAGAAAACTTGCCTTTATACATATAATACAATATTATGTGAAAACCGATAAAAATATTATGCTGTAAAGACGTCTCTGAGGTTATTACTTGAAGAAATCAATTCCGAGTACCAGAGAACTTTCAAACTAACTTTCATCTGACCTCATCGCCTGTATAATAATTGTTTTCCGTTTGAACAAACGATAATGATATAAACAGAAATTTTGTATTTACTCATTTCACTTTTTACTTCTTTCAAATTTTTTTTTATGATACGAATGCAAATAAACAGATGGATTTCCTGATGGTTAGAAATTCACTCTGCCTGGAGACACGAAAGGTGGTAATGGTGCGTTGCCAACCTGAGGTCGGGATCTTAGACCTGAAGCAAAAGTTAGTTTACCGGCTACCTTACCCTCTGGACTGAAACACGTCAGAAATAGGTAAGGCGGTGGAGTCCAATTATCGTCGCTGTCGTCGCGAGTAGTGTCGAGTGAAAAAGTCGCTGCGAAACTCTACCACCTTGTAGGATGTCAGTGTGTTAGTGACGGTAAGCCGATACTCGCCTTTTGCGAGCTGCCTGGCAGAAAGGCAGATATTCTATTCAGCAAAGGAGCCAGGGCTGACACGGGGCACTTTTCATTATACACCTGTGGGACTGTATCTTCGGCTAGTCGTGGATGCCCTTGTTGTGCCTCTGCCTACCTGCCCATATGGGCGTGAAAATACTTTATACGTCTCTTAAGATAAGCTGACTTTTTTCATTATACACCAACCGTGTACTGTTACTGGTTACTGGTTGTTAAATTCAAATAACTAAGAAATGGGTCCAAAAGCATATTTTTTTTGTTTTTGTGTTTTATTTATTCGATCGCCTCTCCTTATCTAATGGCTGTTGACGTTGACTATAGATTCAGAGTTAGATTGCCATTTCGGGCATCTCAAAAAGCTTTTTTTCCATTTTTCTAATAAAAACAACGTTCCACAAGATCGTATAAGAGACCGGTTGGCGATAGCTTTGCATTTTGAGACTACGTAAAGTACCTTCGGCTAATCGTAAATATTTTGATTGTATTTCTATACGAACGTGAAGATACCCTTTGCTTTACTTATTAGATTTTTATCTTTTTTTTTAATGACTAATTTGTTGCTAATCTTACGATTTTTTACAACTTCACCGAACTTTATTGAGATTTTTATCACGACGTTTGGGTCCTATTGCAAGGACAGTGTTCACGAGAATAGTTGTTTTTAAGCATTTCCCCCGTGTTGGTCCGGGCTCCTTTTACAGAATAGACAACCTGCCTTAGTGCCAGGCAGCTCGTAAAAGGCAACCCTAGCCTTATGGTCTACCACGGTAGTAGAGTTTCGCAGCGACTCACCCGGATTGGTACCACCGCCTTTCCTATTCCTGCCACTATAACGTCATGACGTGTTCCGGTTTGGAGGGTAAGGTAGCCAGTAAACTTACTTTTACTAGAGGCCTAACATCTCGGCCACAGGTTGGCAACGCACCATTGCCACCTTTGGTGTCTATAGGCGGCTTGAATTTCTTACGATCAGGAAATCCGTCTGCTTGTTTGCCTTCCAATTTCATAAAAAAAATCATACATAAGTGATCGTGTTTGTATTATATACATGTATTTTCCTTTTAGTGTTAAATTTTGCAAACCACTGGAGTCCATACAAATGACAGCTCAAAGCCATAAGGCTCTCCTGATAATAAGAGGCAACCGCGACATATAGACACCATAGGTGACACAAGTTCATCGTTGTACTGTGACCAGGATATCAAGGCTAATGTGCAAGTCTACCATAAGGATTACAGGATTAAAGAAGTGAAAAATTTATCTTAAGCATACCTTAAAACGAGCAATTGTTGTATATATAAGTATATAATGGGAATCTCGGAATCAGCTCCAACGATTTTCATGAAATTTAGGATGTAGAGGGTTTCGGGGTCGATGAATCGATCTAGCTAGGAATCATTTTTAGAAAATGTCATTTTATTCGTGTTTAAACTGAAAAATATGATTCTTCCTGATATCTATTGGCGAATAATAATACTATTTTTGTCATCAATAAAGTTGTTCCAGCAGATGGCGTTGTTAAGTGACACGAAGTTAATAAGTGTTTGCTAAGAAACTTTATATGATGGGTCGTACTTATATATATTTATATAAATATAAAAAAAAAGTATCTTTACGCCCATATCCCCGAAGGGATAGGCAGATGTACAACCAAGGCACCCACGACTAGCCGAAGACACTAAATCCCACAATGCGATAGGTGGCAAGCCTATCGCCAACCGGGCACATTTCCAATCCCGACCAACATTTTTTTCTTAGAAAATTGGAAAAATCCAATTTTCTTTGTGTTGGCCGACCCGGGATTCGAACCCGGGACCTCATGCAGTCAAGTCCAACACCCGGACCGCTAGACCACAGAGGCTTAAATATAATTTCCAAAAAACACAATTTATAAAAAAAAAACGACCAAAGCTCGGTATCCAGGTACTGAATTATTAAGTCGAACTCAAAAACTAAAAGTAGGATGTTGATGAAATTTACGTGGGACCATTTGCAATCCTTCGAAAACAGAAGTATTAATTCGCGACGTAGTACCCAATGATATATTTTGTTTTTTCTATTTTGCCGCGCTTAATTATTGTTAATTTTTCGCCGTTTCTTCTCCTGTCTGGCTAGGTTTGGAAACGGTGGTAGTTTACGGTAGATTTTACATTTGATTTACATTCTAAAAATTGTGTATTAATAAATAATCATGTAATCTCAAAACAAACAAAAAACAGTGTGTAAGTAGTAAATCGTGAATAAATAATTAAAAACATATTAACATATTTGCACACCACAAGTTGGTAGAATATGTAGGAACGATTAAATAATTTTGTAACATCTTTGTAACATTCATATTCCGCAAATAAATATGTTTTCTTTCTTTCTTTCTTTCTTTCTTTTAAAAATAGCAGTGTTTGTCCAGATACCAACTTGTTATCTCCTATCTTACATAGGCTATTAAAATCGGTCGTTATCAGTTTTGTGGTTCTTAGTTCTTAGTTCTTAGTGGATGGATGTAGGTACCCGGGGAGACCAAGGCTGCCATTTCACGATCAGATCAATCGGATATTATCCGAGGGTGGTGTCAAGAGTCTCCGAAACCGGCGTGTTTGTATGAAAAGGGTTATGAATGTGAAGGAAGCAAGACAGGTTTGTCAGGATCGTGAGGTCTGGCACTCGATACTCTCTGCCTACCCCGTAAGGGACTTGGCGTGAAGATATGTATGTGTGTATGTGTGTAGTTCTTACAATATGTTTACTCACCCTTTCTCCTCTCCTGAGCTTTTACCATGAGTTGTTATAGTTTACGTTCGGTAAGTTACGTGCCGAAATCTATGTCACATGTGGTCTAAAAATGTGTTAGTTACCAATAGAGGCGCTGTTCGAAGTTTTCATACAAATAATTCACGGAGACGGTAGCGAGTATAGTAAACTTGACAAGCCGTAAACCCATGGTTAGGCCTCTGATCCTCTTTCTGATCGCCTCGTCTGGCCAATTATACACAATTTCCAAATTTATCGGATAGTCTACCTATTTTGACTCTTTTCTTCCTATATCGCCTCTGTGGTCTAGCGGTCCGGGTGTTGGACCTGACTGCATGAGGTCCCGGGTTCGAATCCCGGGTCGGCCAACACAAAGAAAATTGGATTTTTCCAATTTTCTAATAAAAAAAAATGTTGGTCGGGATTGGAAATGTGCCCGGTTGGCGATAGGCTTGCCACCTATCACATTGTGGGACTTAGTGTCTTCGGCTAGTCGTGGGTGCCTTGGTTGTACCTCTGCAAACCTCTTCGGGGATATGGGCGTGAAGATACTTTTTTTCTCCCTATAATCGGATCTAGCGTCAGCTTTCGAAAAATTACATGTCAAACTAAAGTAATTGTTAAATAGTATTTTATAGAACATTGGACTATAAAAACCCACGTAACTTCGTTGTGGAGATATAAATTACGGAACGAATGCTAGTCATACCTTGTTCACAGATAAGAGCTTATAAATGAGCAACATTTATTTCTTTATTGAAGCATGGGATCAAAATATACAAAACTCTAATAATAGTAGGGGAGCCTGTAATACCAAATGTGTAGTAGCTCCAGCGACATGGTCGCCCCATTGGACTTTGTCGATTTAATAGTGACGAGTAAAAAAGGTCATCTCAGATTTTTTTAGCGTTGCATTGAGCGTCTAGAAATTAAAAGAACAATAACAGTCACTTCATCATAGACGAGCTAATCAAATATTTATTTTGTATGCCTAATATTTCTCCGATAACAGAAATATGTTAATCATACAGTTTGCCATAATAGACAATTAAGGTGGATGACTTGGTTCTTGAAACTTTCCATCCTTGTTACTCCGTACATCTTGTTCAAATCATCACGAAATTTGAACTTGCACTTATTGGCTTTCAATAACCTCGCCGTACTTAA
>NJDC01006757.1:26939-74737 GCA_002245475.1 Calephelis virginiensis | reverse complement strand
ACATTATGGCGGCAGAAATAGGTAAGGCGGTGCTACCAATCCGGGCGAGTCGATGCAAAAGCCTACCAACTAGCCAAATGTCACGATTTTAGCGACGGTAAGCCTATACTGGCATTTTACGAGTTTCCTGGCAAGAATATGGGGAAATTAAACAATTAAAGAGGAATATGTAATGAACGTTTATAAAACCATTAATAAAAGTAACATTCCAGCTTTAAAATGGTATAATCAATTTTTCCATCATCTTTTGCATAAGCATGACTTTTGATGTAAGTCAGTTTTTTTTTATGGTAGTGGAAGGTAAACAAGCAGACTGATTTCCTGATGGTAAGAAATTCACGCCGCACAGAGACACCAAAGGCGGTAATGGTGCGTTGCCAACCTGAGGCAGGGATGCTAGGCCTTGAGCAAAAGTAAGTTTACCGGCCTTGGAGGCCTTTTTCGGAAACCGGAACACGTCATGATGTTATGGCGGCAGGAATAGGTAAGGCGGTGGTACCAATCCGGGTGAGTCACTGCGAAACTCTATCACCTAGTCAGATGTCACGGTACTAGTGACGGTAAGCCTTTGCTCGCCTTTTACGAGCTGCCGGGCAGGAAGGCAGATGGTCTTTTCTGCAAAAGAGCCCGGACTAACATGGAACAAACATCACAAGGATAGCGGTCTCTTGATGGAAAGACACAAGCGTGGTTTATAGACACAATAGATATTATAGGTTGCCATCCTTAAGCCGAAATGTTAGGCCTATAGTGGAAGTCTACTAGCTAGCCTATGTTTCAACCCGGAGCTTTAGTTATATGCACATTAAAATCGGTTCACCGATTTAGCCGTGAGCGAAACAGACATACAGCCTTTAACTGTACCTTTCGCACTTATACGAGGGTGGATCCCAAAATTCTAAGCCCGACCAAGAAAATGAAAGAAAAGTGGGTCTAAATTTATTTTTATTTTTCGACATAGTCTCCATCTAGCTCAACACACTTCTTCCACCTGACCTGCAACTTGTTTATGCCCTCGAAAAAAAAGATTCCGGAAGGTCGGCGAAATAGTCGTTTACTGCGACTATCACCCCATCTTTGGTCGAAAATTTCGAGCCACCCAAGTGTTTTTTTAAATTTGTAAATAAATGATAATCCGAGGGGGCTAAATCCGGCGTATAAGGTGGGTGGGGCAGCAATTCGTAGCCACAATCATGAACTCGTTTTTGTTCAGCTGAAAGCAACCTTGGGACCCAGCGAGCAGAAACCTTATGGAACCCCAACTCTTCCGTTATTATGTGTTGCACCAGGCCATAACTAATGTTTGTTATCTCAGCTATTTTACCAATGGTCAAACGTCGGTCACCCAGTACGAGATCACAAATTTTATCGATATTTTCTTTCGTGGTAGAGGATGTAGGCCTTCCACTCCTAGGATCATCATCAATGCTCTCACGACTGCGCTTAAACTCAGCTACCCACTTCTTGACACTGGAATACGAAGGAGCAGACTCCCCCAAAGTGCTCACCATATCTTGATGGATGTCTTTTGGTTTGGTGATTGGTGTTCAATTTTCTCCATTATTGAAAATTGCGTCAGATTGCTTCAAACAAATAATCACAGAAAATTTATATTGTGCAGTATTGGAATGAAACTGCGCACAATAAATCAACATGACACATACTAACAAATGACGGTAGACTTTAAAAAGATGTCATAGCTCCATGTAGGTTAGGCCACGAACTTTTGGATCCACCCTCATAGTAGTACTAGCTGTTACCGTCGCTGCCCGCAGCTGGTCCCACATTTTTCGTAATAAAAACTATCTAATGTGTTAATCCAAGTTACCCTCTATGTGTGCCTAATTTTATAAAAATCGGTTTAGCAGGTTGTGCGTGAAAGAGTAATAAACAAATAAACAAACAATTAAACAAATTTTCGCATTTGTAATATTAGGAGGATGGATTTGAATGACCTGTGACCTTTGAACTGTAAAGAAGTTTTAATTTAATAATTTATATTATTGGTAGAAAGAATTTGAATGACGTGAACTGTAAAGAAGTTTTGCTTTAATAAAATATTTAAAGTTCACAATTTTTTATGACCTCGATATTTTTCCATTAGCTATTTATTTTGATAAGTTTGTCATCTTGCCTTTTAACTTGGGGTCAAAGGGAAACCATTATTTAAACCTATTCGTGTTATAACCAATTTCAAATTACTGTTTCTCAATTGAACAAACCGAATTCTGAAATATATAAAGTGAAATTTAAACTCTAGCTTGGCGATTTTAGAGTATATATTGCAGTATTGGTTAACAACGGATCCTGTAATAATGTCAGCGTATACTTCCACGGTGAAGACGCTATTCACCGTTACACCAATTTAAAAGTCAAGGCAATTTCCTCGCGGATTTGATCGTAATGATCCAGCCCTTAAATTCCTTTATATACATTAAGAGGTTATCTTACTCTGTTAAATTTATATCTTGGTTAGTTATTTAAAACGAACTCGATTTAGAAACCAGTTTAATAGTAGAAGATCCGAACCTACATCGATTTACACCGAGCTGATAATTGAATAAAACGTATTTTATAGTCAAGTTAGTATTTTAGCGATCATATTAAAAGTGGGTTGCCTAAAAAAATTCTGGACCGAATATTTTTAATTATTAAAAAAAATGTTTTTCATGTTTCCAATTTTTTTTTTCAGGCAACCCTATTTATCAGCCTAAATTGCAAAAAGAATTGTAAAAAAAATGTTGATATATTTTTTATCTATTATCCAATCCCGTGAAAGTAACCAGCATCGAAAATATCTGTTTATACCTGGCAATTCAAATAAATAACAGGCAACCCAACTTCTGCAACTTCGTCTTATGCCTATTTTAAGTCGGTATAAAGTCTTAATATGTCAATATTATATATCAATATCAAATAAGTCAATCGCACCAATTAATGAATAAAAAACATTTTAAAAAATAATAAAAAATGTCCAGGTTTTTTAAGGCAACCCATTTCATATTTTTTGATGTACTTAATATATAACTAAAATTTGCTTTAAAACCGGTTTCATCTTATTATCAGCTCGGTGTAGGTCGACCTAACTTCGGATCTTAGACTATAGGTAATATTGCAATCACTTTAACAGATTTCAAAAAGGAGGAAGTTGTCAGTTTAAATGTTTGTTTTATTTTTTAATTTGTATTAATCAGTTCAGATCAATCAGATATTTTTAATTTGGATTAATCTTCATTACAGATCAAAAGAACTACTCTCACCTCTCGAATTCATGCAAATTGTAAACTGGAACTACTCTAATATATGTAATAAGTAAATGTTGTGTATTCTTGAACACAATAGTAACGGGTTATTAACATTCAGTTCAAAAAATATCAATGAATCCGATAATAATATTTATTGATTATATTGTTTATTTAATTTTATATGATTTGTTATTAAATAAATATTTTTAACGGATTAATTTATTGATTATTATTAAAATTTTATCGGATTCGTTGATACATTTTTGAAATTAATGTTAATAATCCGTTACTATTGTATCCTGAATTTCACGTTACCTGAACTTCAGATACTCATGAATCGGATGATACTTCAGGATCCGAATAGTGGTTTTTGGTTCTGAATAATGCAAACATTTTTATTTACCTGGAAGACGCCTCTGTGATATAGTGGTCGAGGTGTGGGTCTTGCATGAAGTCCTATTTCGATTCCCGGGTCGGGTAACAAAAAAAATTTGGTGTTTCCAATTTTCTGATAAAAAAAACATTGCTCGGGATGGGATATGTGCCCGGTTGGTGATAGGTTTGCCACACATCACATTGTGGGACTTAGTGTCTTCGGCTAGTCGTGGGTGCCCTGGTTGTGCCTCTGCCTACTTCTTCGGGACTTGGGCGTGAATATACTTACAGTATTACTATTTAAATTATCGCTTCGGCTATATTCGTCAAGCTTTGGAAATCTATTTAGAGTTGTTATTTTGTGTGTTTGTTTGGTGTTTTAAAGATATCTGTATATAGAGCTGTTATTACACATAATTAATCAATAGATTAGGTCAACGAATTTAAAAATAAATATTTAGTAATAAAAATAAATTAAACAGTATTACTGTACATGAAGACGTTGTGTAGAATGTTGATAAAATTTATGTGGGATGATTTTGGAATTATTACTAAGTAACTTACTTTATATTATTTATTTATTCAGTTATGTAAGCATACTCAAAAATACGTAAATTTTCATGTATCTAAATGACATTGTGCTGGATGTTGATATGATTATGGGACCATCTCAGAATTATTTGTACCTTTTTTTAATAATCATTTGGAGTTTTTACACGTAATCAATATAATAATCTCATATTCTCTTATTAATAAACAAAGACTTAAATAAGAGTAAAATTGAAGATATCTCAAGTTAAGTCGATATTATATATGAGTATAATAAAAGCTAGCACAGTGTAGTAAAAGCTATAATGCCAGGTTTAAGCTTGCGGTATTTTAGTCTATGTTTGCTCGTAATACGGCAGCTAAAACCTCATTCTAAATTAAACCTGAAATAATGTTTTCTAATCAATATATTGTACAGGAATGTATAAAGTGTTCTAGCTGCCCTCGATGAAGGCTCAGAACACTATTATATAATTTTTATTGCTGTTTATATTATAAACAAATGTTTTCTTCGTTACGGGAGTACTCCACTAAAATGTATTGCACGTTTTCCTCTTTTTTCAGCACATAATGTACAATTTGCTGACATTCAGTTTTAACTACCTCTTAAAATAATTAATTTCTTTTTTATATATGAATCGCAACGTGGTAACGATATTTGTTTCTCAAACGAATCATGAAGACTGTATTATTTTTTTGCAAGTTTATTACACGAGTACCCGGCCAATAATAAATCGATTTCATACTTTTTTTGAAGTAGACAAAACTTTATGCTTTACTGAATATAACTCAAAACTACTTTGACATTAATGTGGGACCACTAGGGTTCTCAATCCTCCCGGAATACGCGGGAGGCTCCGGTAGTAATGGTTAAACTCCCAAATTCCCGAGCTCCCGGGACGAACCGGAGATAGGAGATATCCCCAGTTTTTTTTTTCAGAAATGAATCCTGCTATCAAAAACTACAATTAATTACTTCTTTGGTCTAACGGTCCGTTGGCCTTGACTTCTTAAGGTCTTGGATTCTACAATGTACACGTTAAGCGACGTATATTTCTTGTCAATAGTAAAATGCGCATTTACCTGCCTATAACATAAAAACAGGTTTTAAGGATGCACCAAAATACCATAAATTCGACTCTACCAACTATGGTCGCGTTACGATTATTAGTGAAAAAAACCGAGTTGGCCTCTTATTGGTGGCTTTGTAGGAAATAAGTTGAATGAATGAATGAACTCTTTATTGTGCACTATTATACTTACAACAGATGAAAAATTGTGGATGGATGTAGGTACCCGGGGAGACCTAGGTTGACATTCCACGATCAGATCACTCGGATATTATCCGAGGGCGGTGTCAAGAGTCTCCGAAACCGGCGTGTTTTTATGAAAAGGGTAATGAAAGTGAAGGAAGACAGACAGATTTGTCAGGATCGTGAGGTCTGGCACTCGATACTCTCTGCCTACCAGTAAGGGACTTGGCGTGAAGATAGGTATGTATGTATGTAAGTAAGTACAATCAAGTATTAACGACAGCCCTGTATTTTATTATGTATACCCTACATGGGGAAGTCTTTGAATTCCTAATAAAGTAAGAGAAAGGAGTTTTTTTTTGCAGCCTAGACCTGCTGGTTTTATTCTTCTAATTTGAAATTTGAGATTTTTGTGCATTAGATAAATTATTATTTGCGTGTATAGCTTCAGTAAATAAATCCTTGAAATTAGTCTACTGGTGACAGTTCCCCGAGAAGATTGGTATCTCCATTTAAGGGGTTGATTGCTCTCTATATGAAACTGAATACATTTTCTGATTTAATGATCGTATCGCGTTATGATATTTCTGATCGTATTGATAAAAGGTGGCGTCGGATTCAGGATCTCTACCAGTAGGTAGGGATTCTGAATATCGCTGTCTAGCTCCCAATGGAGAGAGTCAATAATAGACCAACGTGTTTCTATGATGCGAATTATGTGATCAAACTCCCATTTCTATGATATGGTATCTACTTTAATATTCGATAAAGAATACTCTAGTGCTTCAAAGTTTCTCCGTTGCTTTCGAAGCATCTCTTCGATCCTGCTACCTAGCCCTATTGATTGATTGGATAGATTGCGCTCCTGAGGCTTAGGAGTAGAAAAAGGGGTTGCGGGCATAAAACTAGAGGGTATATAAAAGTAGAGTATAGGAGATAAAAGTATGGAAATCTTTTCCCTAGTTAAATTATATCTCGAGTTTCGTATTGATTAGTTATGAAATAAGGATGATCTTTCCTACCCAATCCACACAGTTCCATGTGATTTGATTGATTCTCTTGCCAACAGCTATCAAGAGTATCCAGCCTACATTTGATTAATTCCTGAGTGTCTCGGTCAGTGTCATCTTTTTTAATACTCAACAAAAGTTGTTCAATGGCGCTAGAAATTTGTTCTTGGGTTTCTATTCCTTGCTCCAGGTCATACATGTTTGATGTTACGAGTATGTTAAATGGTAAAAAAAGGAAAGAGTCGGTCCGATTACAGGATCAGAACTGGAAACCATCCAGTTCTGATCCTGTAATCGGACCGACATAGTGGGTTTTTCGTACAAACACCTCAACACTTCGATGTATCGATAGTCGATGCGGCACTACTGTAATGACTGAAGCACCGCCCATGTCTGGACCGAATCAAAGGCTTTCTCGTAGTCCACAAACGCTAGACATAATAGCCGATTATACTCCTCGGTGTTCTGTATAATCTGGCGCAGTGTATGAACATTCTTTTAGCACCGTACCACATGGTCTACGGTGCTAAAAGCCTTTACGGAACCCAGCTTGTTCGAAAGGTTGGAAATCGTCCAATCTGCGTGATTTTCGGTTCGTGATGACCCTTGAAAACAACTTGTAAACGTGACTCGGAAGTGAGATGGGTCTACAATTTTTCAATAACGTTTTATCACCTTTCTTGAAATAAAGAACCACCACACGTCTGGTCCACGCTTCTGGAACACTGCCTTCGAGGATGACGGAATCAAATAGTTTCTGGAGGACCTTAAGTACTGAAATTCCACCCGCTCAGTAGCTCAGCAGTAATTCCATCGTCCATCGAATCTCATACAAGCTGACGTCCGGGATGTCGTTGGTGTAATTTCGGGTGAGTTTGTCTCTAAGGTCTTTAGCCAAACTAACAACGGGTCATGTTGAATTGTACAGCTGTCCACAGAACTTCTCAAACTCCCTCAAAATCTCAGCCTTAGATGAAATTACGGTGCCATTTTCGGTAATCGGTTTTATCAATTGAGTCTGGCCAACAGACAAATCCCTAGCTAACACCTTGGAGCACTCATTACGCTCGATAGCCTCTATAATACGAGACGTATTAAAAGTGTGTAGGTCTATCCGCAACGCCTTGGAGACTTGTCTGTTTAGCTCCCTGTACTTTTGCATGTCAACCGAAAACTGCAACCGCATTTCATTACGTTAGCCCATGAGCTTGAGAGTAAAGTCTGAGAGCTTTTCAGTTCTTTTCTTGCTTCGGATCTTAAAGAATCGACCCGGCCTCTTGGAGAGCTTGCACAAACCCATTGTTCAAATCGTCCGTTGTTTCGCATTCTGCCAGGCATTCGAAGTGATTTTGAAGTTCGAGCTGAAAGTTTTCGAGATTTTGGCATTGGACTGGGGTTGAACGGAGCATAGACTTCATCAGTCGTGACCGTTCAAGCCTGGAGTTGATATTCAACATGCCTCTTACCATCCAATGATCACTGACGGTTTTCAGCCTATTGATCACAGAGGCATCATTGGATATGTGGCGTCTGGTAGACAAAATGAAGTCTATCTCGTTTTTGTCGACCCATCCGGGCTAATCCAGGTCCATTTACGATTTGACTTTTTTCTGAGGAAGGAATTCATAAAGAGTCCTTCCTTCTCCAGAAATTCAGCCAACCGTTGGTCCCTCGAATTACGCCTACTAACACCAAATTGCCCCACTTTCTGCTTATCACTCTTTCTTTTTTTGCGTTGAAGTCACCCATCACCACCGTGTAGTGCGTTTTGGAGGTATGGATGGTTTTCGAGATGTCCTCGTACATCGCCTTCACTTTGTCGTCAGAGTATGTCGAAGTCGGGGCGTATACCTGTATGACCTTCAGCGAATACCGTTTTGTAATTCTGAGTTCAGGTACGCCAACCTTGTAGACACACTTCCGATCACCTCTACGTTGTTGATGAGCGACCTCCGTACTATAAACCCGACACCGCCCTGGGACAGGGCGTCACCTTCACGGTGGCAGAACAAATTACCGGACTTTAGGATTATCGAGTTCTCTCCCTGTCTTTGGACTTAAGATAATCCCACAACGTCCCAGCGTAACTTGTCCAAACACTCTTCCAACTTCAGGATCTTCTTGTCAGATCGGAGCGTGTAGTAGTTGTGCGTTACCAGGGCCAGGTTCGTCAGCTGGTAGCCTAAGTCCGTCCGGGGATTCTTCGCACCCCCTGCTCTGCCGTTACCAAGTCTGCTACCGTAGACTCGGTTAAGTGGAGCAGTCTCCGCTGGGGCCCAAGGTTTTTTAAGTTGGTCATTTGGGGGGTATTGCCGTGATCCCCACGCTTGGTGGGCGGGTTGTGGATCAAAAGTAGGGTGGAAGTTTTCACAAGGATGGTGCTGCCCGTCCTGCGTCAGCAATTTTACTTACACCCACCTTGGAACAGTTTGACCGCCATTCGTCGGATGACTAATTGAGCTGGTGGTACATACCACGCAGAATTGAATGAATGAAGATTTTTAACCAATTAAAAATTGTTTTATTTAGGAAGTGGTATTTAGTGATTTTTTCTGAAATTCTTGTACTTTACTTACCACTAAAGTTATATTATAAGCAAGAAAACTAAATAAAAATTAAGGATTCTACTCAAATCCCAAAAATACCGGAATACGGGGATTTTTCTAGAGTTAATACCGAAAATACCGGGATTGCGGTACTTCGGTGCCGGTAATTCGGTATTGCGACCCCTAACCGCGAGGTTTTTACAACTCCACCGGGCACAATAGTGGGCTAAGTTCGTCTCCCCTGGATTTTTCTCGGTGCTCAAAGTGATTCTCACTTCTTTGAGAATATGGCGTGTGCTGCGTATTACCTATTGGTCCTATAATGGTCCTATAGGTACAGCCCGGAAGAAGTGTTATATGTCGACCATAGATATTTAATCATTTTCGGTGATATACTTCCTGTTTGCCATATCATAAAATTAAGATGTTTTATGTTTATGACCAAAGATTACAGTTGTGACATGTAAAGATACTTTTAATTTTAAGTAGTAGTGGTAGTATCTTCACGCCCATATCTCCCAAGAGATAAGCAGAGGCACAACCAGGCACCTACGACTAGCCGAAGACAATAAGTCCCATAATGTGATAGGTGGCAAGCCTATAGTCAACCGGCACATATCCAATCCCGAGCAACAGTTTTTTTATTAGAAAATTGGAAAAACCAAATATTCTTTTTGTTTCCCGACCCGGAATTCGAACCCGGGACCTCATGCAGTTAAGTCCAACACCTGAATCGCAAGACCACAGATGCGATATAAAAACTGGCGTTAAATATGAAGATATTAGCTATCTCTTTTTGTTTCGATATCTCAGATATGTGGTAAGACTAATTGTTTTTTTTCGGCTAATTTAATGAAGACTAGTAAAAATATTTAACCTTTAACGTGTTCCAACTCTGAATACATAGGTATTTACCTGGTATATTTATATTACTGTACAGGCATAAGAAAATAAAACTAATGAATATTCAAACAACTGTTATATTTATAGGTAAGATAAATACATAATTGACAATACAAACAATAAAAAACAGGACAACTGACGAAGAACAGGTTTAAGGCAAAATCTATTTCAGTCTATAATTTTCTTTAAATTAACCGTAGGTATAGGAGTTCTCTTATAGGACAGCTTTAATTAGTTTTAGAATTAATATTACACATTCTAAGCATTTAATATAATATTATTCGTAGTACTGATGTTTAATTATTCAATTTTACATACAATGTTAAATAGCTCTTTGTATATAGTTTTTTAAGATTTGTCAGAGTTCGTGACAAATTACAGAAAGACCGTCTTCAAATTGTGGCTGTATTAACGTCTTAAACCGAGGCACTATAACGTCGGAAATCAAGGCCTTCGAAAAAATTAAAAGTAAAATAAAGCGACAAGGCTCAAAAAGTGTCAGCTTGACGTCGAGGGGTAAGATCTGTGGGTAAGACAAGGAAAGCAGCTCAAATTAGCGGCAAAATTATAAGTTAACTTAATATTTATTTTTTTAAGTCCTCAGGATAAAACTAAAAAAATATGTGCATGTACTTGCGTGAGAAGTTAAGTTATTATTAAGGCATTATTAAAAAAAATTAAAAAAATCTGTAACGAAAAGTATATAAATGGCACTTGTATAAAACTAACACAAGTGTGTGATTCTAGCAACATGTTTGTACAGCAGGCATTTTTTTCATAACGCGCCTAAAGAAGTATAACTTAAAAAAATAGGAATACGTACAAAGTTTTTTATTTTTAAAATAGATGTAGCTGGCAAATTGATTTGCGCGGATAATGTACTAGTTAAGTGGTTAGTAATCAAAAACTTCATGATATATCATTTGCTTTGAGCATTTGAGATTTACCTTGAGCACAGAATAAGTAATATTAGTACGTACAGAACACGCACTAATGATCAAAACTGAAGCAAACTTGAATCATAAAGTGTTGAGCTAAGGCTTATTTTGCGCTGAGCGAGTAGACACGATTTACCTTAAAACTCACGCGTGTCGTACTAAATTCAAACTTGAGACGTTGGTTAAAATCGAAAATAGAGATGAGGGTAGCTGAAATAAATATTACGATGTAACAACAGATATGGTTTTTACTATTGGTTTTGACCTGAGGCCGCCTGAATCTACTTAAACTACGGAGTTCGAGCCTAAAAAACTCACGACTTCAAAAAGGCTAACAACTATAAAGCAAGTACAGAAATCTTGGTGCCTATACATCTGATAATAATGTTACTATCATGATATGCGTACCATCATACCTATACATCAGTGACAGAATTGTATGTAATTACAAATTCAAAACTATTTGGTGATCAATACACAAGACTCTAGAGCCTCAAAAGTCACAATTGAAAGCTTAGTACTAATAAAAAAAATATAAACTTGGTCTTAGTCATCTGTACCATAAAAAGTTTACAAGATTAATTAAATTTTAATTTACATCCTGACAAATCCATCTTTAGGTTATAACTTGAATTTTTAAACCATTTTTGAGTAAAATGTAAGAGCTAAGAAATATTAAAAAAAGAGAAAACAACGTATAATATGCGTTTACAGACCTAATTTATTTTGCAATACATTTATATAATAGAACAGTTTTAATAAATGTCAATATTTAAGAAGTTGACAGTCAAATCATTTAGTACAGTGCAACCAAATTATATGTTCACTAAACAGCGTCGCTACTGTGATGTTTAGCTTTTATTATTCAGAATTTTTCTTAGAAAGTAGCGATAATAGTAACAAAATAATTAAAAAATGTGTAATGAGTTTCACATTCGTTGCTCACACTTCAGAAATTAAAATTGGAACATTTTTTAGGAAGTAGTGGTTTAGTTCCGATTTCGACTACTCAATAGATAAATTGGTTGTACTATAGCTCTGCTTAAACTAAATGACATGTAAAACACATGTCGTTAAAATTTATTGCCATTAAGTTTTAAAGCGTTTGTCTAAACTGTAGCTGTAGTGCCTCCCTCTTTCGGGCTACGTGCATGAAGATACATATTTACATAGTCGAATAATTTGCATTAGCAATTAAATTTACAAAAAAAAAACAGATCTTGTATTCAGCGCCATCTAGTTGTAAAAAATATAGAGTTCTTAGTATTTAAGGAGTTTTATTGCTTTAAAAATTATCATTTTTGGTTTGGAGTAAAATTATTATAAACTTCCACTATTCACAGAGGAAACCAAGTCTAGAAAAGCTGAAGCAATTACTAAAAGATTTTACAAAGTTGTAGTCATTTGTAAATATGTTTTATATCCTAATTCAAGCTAAATGAACTCAGTCATTTCGGCGAATAAATATTTATGTCATATGTATACATCTGTGTCATTCTACTATCTACACATTTTTAATATTCTTTTATTTTTATTTATTCCTAAGTATCAATAACATTTGGATAATAAAAGAGATAAGTACAATATTTAAAGCTTATGTAGGCTACATTTAGGTATTAGTTTTACCTAATCTAACATTGACTTAAATATTGACAGAGTATATAGAGTTAAAACAAAATCAGGTATGTTTATTTATATATATATATCACAAAAGTTACCGATTCGTTGCTTCTCATGATATATTTGAAGCAATTTTATATTATATTCATGTACATTGGTATATTCATAAGATATTCTACAATTGACGTACTATGTGCAATACCTAAATAATACGATATGGTCAACAAAAAATGTACACAAATTATCATGTTAAATAAAATAACAAAATAAACGAACTAATACTAAAACGCATTTCCATTCGTTTAATACAGTTTATGTACTTTATCTAATGATAAACATGGCATCGATTAATTACTGTCTTCGAACTTCTATTTCTATATTACTTACATCTAAAATAACAATTCAAGGCCCTTTATATAGAAGACATATTTTATAAGTTACGATCACCTTAATAGGGAAAAAATAGGTCATTGACTCCAAACTATTAGTCGTTCTGTATCTCTTCACACGCGTGTAAAATTATAGTTCTTATTCAACCACCTTTATAACTTCAACGTTCAACTTGCATTTTTTGAGGATTCCTTCCGATGTATTTTAATTACTTTTTAATTTTTAAACATAATTACGTCTATGTATTTTTTTTACTACAATTTGCGCTGCACAGAACGAAACTAGTTATGTTCAAAAAAGAACAGATGACAGAAATGTGTTGCCTGCATTAAAATGTTTATATATACACAGTATTTACGTTATTGCGTACTATAATAATTTATTAAGGAGTTTCGGGTCAATGAAATATTTTTTCCCTTAAATGTGATAAAGACGATGGAAAATCGTAGCTCTTTTTCATAGTAAAAAAAAATTAAATTGACAGGGAATGTTAAAATTGAGCAAGTAAGGGAGCGTTCGAGTATTTTTATATTTGAAGCTTTTTGACCCCATCTCCTCCTTTTGTAACGCGCCGTAACGTTTTTCTGTACCCTCTCCCCCTCTCTAAATGTTACGTTACACTTTAGTGACCATTTTTACCTTAAACTCGCAAAAAGTTATATTATAATTTTTATCCTTGGTATACTTTCAATGGCGTTATATACTATTTTTCTTATTTAAAAAAAAACAATGTTACGTACCTTACGTGTTGAAAGAAACATCCCCTCCCCCTTGTAACGCATCGTAACGTTTTACAAGAACCCCCCTCCACCCAAATATCGTTACGTAATACTTGAACGCTCCCTAATTAACGATTCTAATAAACATCTATGGAAAGCATATTTATGATATTTAACGATATGATAAAATTGATAAAGATACACATCTATTGCAGTAGTCTTTTATTACGATATTTAGTAAAGGTAAAAACGTATTAATAGTTTCGCAAGATTTCAAGACAAAATATCGGCAATAATTCTTTCATGTTTGTCAATATGTTGCGTTTTATACGCAATACTCGTATATTATAATACAATTGTGTATCGCATAGTATATATATTATGTACTAAAAAGACCTACTATATGTTTCCTGGTCTAATAATATCAAGGTAGTTGTTAAGCTCGGGTACATAATTATTGGTCATTAAATATTTCTTGAAATTAATATAAATAAGTACCAACGACAATGTATATTAAAAACAATTTACAAGAACTTTAAACATAAAGAAAATCAATTACATAATTTAAATTCGCAATACTCCAAACTATTTATTACACGTTTTCTAATATCTTGCAAGTATTATATTCGTATTTTCCAAATCAAGGGCAGATTACACCGATAATATTACAATAGATTATCAGTTCAAAATTTTGTGCATTTGGACCTAAACAAAAATTAAAACTAGACAATGCTTACTTACAAGAAACTCGCCTAAAACCATCAAATAAAGAGCTGTAATTGATTTGTTACAGAACTTAGTATTAACAAAAGTACAAAACGTTCATGGCATAATATTTTTGACGTGACGTCTTATTATTCGATGGAGCCGGCTGCACGCATCAAAAAACATGACACCTGCGGCGTTACCTCGCTCTGAGGCGTTCCATTTAAAGCTTGAAGTACAAGCGAGAGCGCGGAACGTGCGACAAAGAGGTACAATCGGCCTTCGTTCTTATGACATTGTTACGTTCAATTATCTTCAGTAAACCGACTTTACAGACAACCGCATTTTTTTTCAATCTTTTAAATATAAAGAAGGCGTGAGAATTTTCAAAATGCGAATGCCTGTCCAATAGTTAATATTGTCGAAACATGTGTATGTTTATGTGAAAAAATTATCTCTTTGCTGGTATATTGGTAACTCGACGTCAGGAGAACGGTCTTCATAGTCGTCCGCGTAATCTTGAAGTGGCAGCTCTTCTAGTGCTTTCACTGTTGAGAACAAAACGTAACATAGAAACATTTCCATAAAATGTGTTCCATTGTAAACAAGTATGCAAACATATATTTAATTAAGGAGTTCTAGAAACCAAGGTAATACCTTGAACTTTTATAGTTTTAAAACTTTTTTTTATTTTGAAACACAAAAAAAATTTTTCTTAGATGCGACAATGCGCATTTTTTTACTCATCTAGAATATAAGGGGCAGGATAAATACAAGTGGCGTCGGGCGAGGGCGAGGCGCGGGCGAGGTGCGCCACTTCTTTAATTTTCATACAAAATGTATAGAAGAGGTGAAGCGCGAGACATACTGAGACTCTTCCATACATTTTGTATGAAAATCATAGCACCTCGCCCCTTCGCCCGACGCCTTTTGTATTTGTCCTGCGCCTAAAACGGCTTTTTGCTCCACTCGTTGTAGTCCAATCAACGTGAACATAATTAAAAAGACACTTGTTCTGAAATGTAAAAAAAACGACGGGAGTGCCGGTAGAAGTGAAAACTTGAATATTAACGTTGTGCATTTTTGATATTTTGTAATGGTTAGGGAATAATTTTGCACGAATTGCTTTAATTATCTGTATGAAAGTACTGTCATTTATGTGGTAGAATACAATATTCATTTATTGCGCTATCGTACACAAACATGACAACACGAACATTCGCGCAAGCGCTCTGCGCGGTCTTACGAATTTTCGATCAGTACAGATCAGTAGAGTATCACGTGTACAGATGCGAGTTTAGAAGTTTTTACGCATTCCAAAAAAAGTGCGCAACGCCTCTAAAGAAGTTTTCACTTTAAAAAACAAACAATGCAACTAATAAAAAAAAACAAATAGCTACTCACAACAAAATGCAAAAAACGAAACCATGCTGCAAACACACGGATGATATCTTCTAAGGACCGCTCTGACGCCAAATCTTACGAATACTGAGCGGGATAGTGAGTCTATATCTAAGTGCGGTATTGTGCTAGGTATTGTAAGTAATTGGCGAGTTAGTTGGAGGCGGCAGACGGGCCTTGGTCGGTGTTGGTTCCTGTGGTGGGACAAATGACGACAAGCATTACATGCGTGAAACACGATACAAACGTGGGATTAGTCACGATGTTGATAATGAGGATTATCAAAATATTTATTGGTGGTTATTTTGTAGTGCAACTTTTTCTTTCTTTCTTTAGGTTTTGGCCTTCACGTTAGTATTTAGCCATTAGTCAAGTAGTGATTTGCATCAAATTTTATATTAATTTCAAGTAATTTTAATTAGTCATCAGTCATAAGTCGTCAGTAAGTCAGGTCAGGCTCTCGGGTAAAACGATGGCCTTTTTACACAAGCTCATGTAATGAATTTTGGCGGCAACGAGGAAATATACGATACGCTAATTTCTTCATGATTATTTCATTTGTGCACTTTCACTGAACAAAATTGTACAAAATGCCACCAAAATTGACTAATTTCACTCAATATTAACACGAAATTCAATAATTATGAAAAAAACTTCGATCATCTTTTCTCTCGATGGCGCCAAAACTCCAAAACTCCTAGTGCAACTTATTAAACTAATTTTAAGTTATCGCTTTTTCTGTCAGATTAGTTTTTACGCGACATTTTTACAGAAAAACATCACGATTTGACATGTCTAGACTAATCTGACATATGTAAACGTTGCACTTCTGTTGTTTTTGTTTAATTAGGAAAATATAGTACCTATGCATCTAAAATAAGTTTGATTCGTGAACAGCTGAATTAACACCACTGTACACAAAATTGTCATATTACAAAAGACGTCGATAGTTTGCTCTATAGGTAGTTTACTGTATGATAACTGTGACGTCATAGAAACTTCTGTGACGGCTACAACGTCCTACAACGGCTACGTTGATGACGTCACCATTTTCTTTTCAGCACAAACTATTTATACTTTTGATAGGAAAATTTAGATCTAAAATCCAATGACAAAACTATAATAATTATAGTTTTGTTAATAAAAAAAGCTGATGTGTCTGTTGATATACTAAATCGTGTAAGGTATAAACACAAAATAAGAGGAATTAATATTGATACTAAACTACAGTAGTGAAGATACGGTTGATGTAGATCAGCCTTTCCCAAAGTGGGCGATAACGCCCCCTTGTGGGCGCTGGAAGCCTAGAGGGGGGCGGTATAAATCTTGAAAAAAATGTTTTTTTTTTAAACTAGGCGCAACAAATATGTTATTGAAGTTATTGACAAGAAAAAAACGAGGGGGGGGGGCGCTACAAAACAACTGATTTTCAAAGTGGGCGTTACATGAAATAAGTTTGGGAACCTCTGATGTAGATATTGGTTTATTATAATATTATACTACATTTTTTAATCTACCGCTTGCTCTAAACAAATGACTTGAAGAAAACAAAATTCAAAGGATTTGATTGCACGACAGCATATAAAATAAATGGAGACAGGTAAAAACTTGTCAGTTCATAGTAATTTGGTAAACAGCCTTTCAAAAATCAAATGACAAAATAAGCCAAAAAAAAATAATATTCGCAATAAAAATTAAGTAACTAGATTCTGCAATTCTCAAATTTGTAATTTTGATTATCCTCACAACGATAAAAAACGTCACAATTATTAAATGTCAGTTAAAAACACAATACAATTTGGACGAATATGTCCTTAAAACTACTCTAATGTAATTATAATATTAATATCATGAAATACACACATGCAATACGACTTTTTGAATGTCTCAATTTTGTGGTAATATATAAATGTTCAGTACTACTATTGTATTTTGCGCTTCTGCTCTACAATTTTACTCTTTTTACACTTTATACTTTTATTTTTAAATAGGCTGATCTAATTTAAATTTAAGCGAAATTATTAATTATGTAATAACAACTCTATATAGATATCTTTAAAATGCATTCGTATTTCCAAAGCTTGACGAATATAGCCGAAGCGCATAATTTAAGTAGTACTACTCTATTGTTTTGTTTACCAATATCTGTTGTCTCTAAACATATTAACAAATGTAATAGTTACCCTAATATTCATAAATAATTGCATATGTGTAAACATTAAATTTTAATATGTATTCAAACAACACTCTAGTATTTGATATACGTAGTCGTTTTTCTATTACTATTTTCTAAAAAGTTATTTACTATCATTTTATTATATTATGTTTTTTTTTACATTTTTCAATTTTATTGAAAAACTTAACGCCCTACTATCTATTAATTTTCGTATTACTTGTTAATATTTCCTTCTTTAAAATCTAAATGGCCGATTCGATACGTAAACTATTTCTGGAGTAAACATATGATTATGCAATGAATTAAAAATCCATGAAAACGGTATACTGTTACGTTAATGTTGTAAAAGTTGAAATTGCTAATTAGTTTGATCGTTAAGTAATTTTAAGTTTTTAAACTAAAATTAAAAGTCACCAAAAATTTAATGTTACTATAATTTTAACCGACTTCCAAAAAGGAGGAGGTTATACGATCCACTTCTTTATTTTTTTGTGTATGTTATTCGATTACTCCCTAATTCAGTCTCTGTGGTCTAGCTGTCCGTGTTCAACTTGACTTCATGAGGTCCCGGGTACAACCCACGGTCTAGGAACTATAAGAAATTTGGTTTTTTAATTTTCTAATTAAAAAAATAACTAGTGAAGATAGCAACGTTTGCTATCTTCACTAGTTATGGCTGCCCTGGACATGCTTTTACCTACCTCTTCGGGACACGGCCCTTGAAGTTACTTTTTCTTTTTTTAAAAAGAGCATCTAGATCTAATTATAGAATCCCAGGAAAATCGATGAAAATACTCAATTTTCGTGTATGTACATTATTTTTTAAATCAAAGTCGATTTTTCGCAGTTTTATTGCTTTTAAATTATTGAACGTTAGGTCTCAGAGGAAATATCAATAATCATAAAATAGTATTGCTTTAAAGAGTTAAAGAATTTGAAATATGTACTGTATTCATAAAATAGTATTGCTTTAAAAAAATCAAAGAATTTGCAATATGTACAATATGCAACAGAACAAATATGTGGTAATACCTAATCCAAAAATATCTGTTCAAGAATGTAGTGCATCTCGAGTCTGGAATATTCTCCCGCATGAAATATTGTAAGCAGGCCAGATTTCAACGTCGCGTTCAATGACAAGGCAGATAAACCATGCATCACATGCAAAAGTTTGTTTTGGACATCAATGGTTCCGTATTATATTGTTTTAAACCTTAATATTAATATTACTACAGTAATTGCATTACCCTAAAGTTATTATCATTAATTCAATTATAATTTTCATGAAAACTGTCTTCGTTGTTTAATTACTTCTGTTTTCTTGGTACTTACCATTTTAATCGATATTTTTTATGTTTCATGCTTTAATTCCCGTGTAAAAGTTGGGGAATATCTGAATTTCGTAATTCAATGTATGTTTGATTTTTTTTAAATGCTTCTAAATATTTTTTTCATGATTTGAAATACCTTCGTCTGGAAGTTTTTTACTGAAATAAATGACTGAATTGACCTTTCTTAACACAGTCATTAATAATAATAAATCAAGAAAATATTAGTGTATTCGATCTTAATAGTATTTTACTTTGAATTGTTTTTTCTATTGGTTCTCAAAAAGTCATTAAACGACTATGTATATTAAAATGTAACAAATATCAAACAGCGTAACTATATAAAGCGGCGTCTCACCAGCTATGATCTTGCTCATCTCGGTGACCTGCTTCGCTAGTATCTGGTTCATCTGCAGTAAGTGTTCCCGTTGTCTCTTCTCTTCTCCGTCCGGGCTCTAGCGATCATCATACAAGCACACACATATAACTGTGTCCTATACATATTTACAGCCAACATTCGAAGCTGCTAAAGCTTTGTATAGTACTACTGTTTAAATTATGCGCTTCGGCTTTACACGTTTTACTCTTTTTTACACTTTATACTTTTATTTTTCAATTGTCTAACCTAATCTAAATTTAAGCGAAATGATTAATTATGTAATAACAACTCTATATAGATATCTTTAAAATACGTCCGAATTTCCGAAGCTTGAAGAATATAGCCGAAGCGCATAATTTAAATAGTACTTTGTTATATGTTTACAGACGAAACACTTTTCAGCAGAAGGTTCTTGAACGTGATTTTCTTTTGTGTACGTGACTTTTCAACTTTTGCTCTCAAGTTTGGCATGAACGAGATGATAATTGTCAGTTTTTCAAAATATGATTGGATATATAGCATAAAGAACATTTCCGAGTTCGATTAAATAATTAAAGCAGTTTTAAAAGTTAAATATTATAGAAGAAAAATAGTTTACAAAAACACAAATAATATTTATTGAAAATAAGAAAGTACACATCGTCACAAATATTTTTAATCATTGGATCATCAATCATCATCAAAAGGATGATCCTTTGTGAAATGGGAATAAAATAAAAAAACTTGTTTTTTTTATAAAAAAAAAATTTTGGGAAAAAGTAAGCACAAAAAAATGTAGTCGAAAAAATGCCTTTTTTACAGGGTATGAAATTAAACAAGTATATTCTCGAAGATAAAATAGACATGGCACCCATAATATAATCGTGTGTCGTCAACCTGAGGCAGCAATTTTAAGCCCATTGAGTATGCTTACCTACTAACCTATCCTGCAAACTAGAACTCAAGAAAGGCTAATATGGATGTTATAGCGCCAAGAACAAATAGTTTTTCCCTGTGATGGTCCGGGCTCCTTTGCAGAATAGACCATCCGCCTTCCAGTGCTAGGCAGCTCGTAAAAGGCAAGCATAGGCTACCTTCACTAACACCATGTCATTTTACTAGGTGGTAGAGTATCGCAGCGACTCGTCCGGATTGGTACCACTGCCCTACCTATTCCTGCCGCCATAAAGTCAATGCTTGCCGTTGACGTGTTCCGGTTCGGAGGGTAAGGTAGCCGGTAAACTTACTTTTGCTCGAGGCTTAAGAGTCCCGCCTCAGGTTGGCAACGCACCATTACCACCTTTGGTGTCTCTAGGCACCGTGAATTTTTTACCATCAGGAAATCCGTCTGCTTGTTTGCCTTCCAATATCATAAAAAAAACGCTAATACTGTAGATTTTAGGACATAAATCAACAATTCTGATTTAAAATAAAAAAAAAAAGTTTAGATTTAAAATTAAAAGGTAAAATAAAATTAAGTTTGAAATATTTTATTTCAAACTTATATATGTTATATGTATATTTAAGTGTTAAGCTCGTCTGTAAACTATTACATCACTAAATTATATTCTAGCACCAAGTATCGACGTGGTTTTTCTATCAAACATGTATTCACATGAAGATAGATGAAAAGATAAAATGGAAGTTGCATGCGTGTAATGAAACTAATGAAATTCTACACAAGATGCTGAAATAGATACAAGAAAACTGAATAATATACCGTTTGTCATATTTCAAATAATCATTGTTTTTCAATGGATGCTGATAAGCATTAAATAGTGCATCAACCTACAAAAAGTTAAATTAGTAACAATTGTTAACATTTTTATTTATTTATACGGGATACTCACGATATATTTTTTTCATTTGTAATATTTCGTATAAATGTTTAAAAATCTTAATAATACGCGACGATTTAAATTTAAAATTATGTGTTAGTGACTATTAATCTATTCTGATAGTATAAAATGTATTTTAAAGAGCTTTAAATAATTAATCTTTAAAGTCACAAAAATTAAAAAAAAATTCTAAGAATTTTTTTTTTTATTTAAATACAGTGTAAACTCTTTATAACGTTATCCTTTATAACGATAAACTCCCTATAAAGTAGAAGTGTACACAACTGTTTTTTTTGTACACAACTTGGTTGGTTTGCGTTAAAACCCATACATTGATACACTCTTTATAACGATACAGACATTCTCTATTACAAAGAAATGTGTTTATATTTTAACAGTAAATACATATTTATTATCGGTATTATTGTTTATGTTATCTTATCAGGTAAGCTCCGAAACATCTGAGGTCGTAAACGGTCGCTCTTGCTTTTGTTATTCTTAATTGCCTTGTTGAACACGTGAAACATGACGCTTTGTTTTCTTGGAAGTGATGGTCTTCAACCAAGCATACACGGTACCTATCGTATTATCAGTCGTAAACCAACATTGAAACTGTTAACATGGCCAGTAAAAGCGATTTCTGTTAACAAAAAAGTTTGTGTGATATAAGCGATTGAAAAAGGAGAAAATAAAAGTGACGTTGGAAGACATGTGTAAATAACATGTGTGCATACATATATACATACATACACACATGTATATGCATATTTTATCTCAGACTTATTAAACATTATTGTAAATTTGGTTGTTTTATTTGTTCACTCCATATAACGATAACTCTCTATAACGATGAAAAATGCTCAGTCCTTTGAATTTCGTTATAGAGAGTTTACACTTTACTTTAATTTTAAGAGTTTTATTTATTTTAATAATAAATTTTAAACAATAAGATGAAATAGTTAAACAGTTACCAATTTGATTTTTTGTAGGTTTATATACCTACTACCACTTATCCGCATCAAACTTTAAAGTTGTGATTATCGAAAATTTTAATCTCATATTAGTTCCGCGCATAGATTTGTTCCGCACATAGATTTGTTCCGCACGTGGATTTGTTTCGTATGACAAACGATATATTTTTAATAATGTCCGATACAAAAAAAATATAATAACAATCCATGAATATTAAGAAAGAGTAATGCAATGTTCAATGTAAATATCGGGTAGAAAAGAGAAGTTAAAAAATGTAAGAACAATTTTTGATTTTCAAAATGAAATATTATAGAGAGATATTCTGCGAATGACATGAATGAATGAGAAATGTGATTCTAATGTGATTGATGATAGGTTTGACGTATAAAAGTGATTTGCAGATAAGACCTAAGTTTAAAAGGCGAAATAAACATTATTAATAAAAATGACTCTAGTTTAAATTCAATATTTACATTTTAAATTTCGTTCCAAATAATGACATCAACATGCTTATTCAAAGAGTTCAAAGAAATATGTAAAGATGGTGAATACAGTTTTACTGACCTTGCTAGGATCTGCGGACGTGCTACTAGTTAGCATCTTCTTGATGGATTCAACTTTCTCTTGGCGCTTCTGCTGCTCCTCTGGTGACAGTTCTGGAGGCTGTATTAAAACACAAATAGTTTATTAGTTATTATGTATAGTTGCTAATTTTACAGAAGTGGGAGCATACGAACTAAAGTATCAAACGATGGTAAGGGGTTGCTACTTGCTACCCAAAAACATCTGCAATACCAGGTGCATTAGGTACACATGCTATATAGTTTCTTGCTAGTTCTTCTATTATTTCATGGATTATTTTGATGATCCACTTTTAGTTACTTTAGTTATGATGAAAGAATAAACGATGAATAAATTTTTTGTTACATTAAAAGTTGAGATGAGTTGAATTGGGCGGAATAAAGGCAAAAAGTAAGTAGTATAGTAAAGGGAATCCCTCGTACATACCGCATGTACGAGGGATTCCCCGATAACAAATAGGAACTGATCCATATACAGTAAATAATATCGCGTAAAGGTCAAGGTGCTTCGATCGCAACTCTTTCGGCACAACCACAATACTCACTTTTTCCGGTATATACCGCTCGGGAATCAGTATCTTCTGGGGCGCTGCAAGAAGCTGGTCGATGGAGTCTGGGCGCCGGCACGCTGAGCGCACCACGTCGGGTGCTGTCACCACGTTGGCCCCTACATTCATCCCCATACTTCCTGTCCCGCCTCCACGCACCACGCGCTCCATATCCGCGTCGTCCAAACCGCGAGTGCCAACCTGCATCCCACACTAAATATCCTTACTGTGCTAACAATAAATATCACTGAAAATAGTATCCCAATGGTAAAAAAAAGGACGTCTTTAATATCCTTCGTCGACCAGAGTCTGGACTATCAAGCATCTCGCAGAAGTGCACCGGCTGCTTTAGCCTCTATAATGAAACCCCGTAGTTGCGTCAGAAATTTAAAAAAATGGTCCATTCAGAAATTTGTAATTGTCATTTGTGTCAAAAACGAATGCAGTAAAGCATCATCCAGACGGTTGTAATTACACCGCAATCACGCCTTCCACAAAAGTGACCTTTAAATCTACTTTCCACATGGATGTAAACCAAAATTTACAACCAATGTTTTAATCCGTCTGGAACCCATATAATGCTTAAATAGAAGTTTTTGGTTAGAACTGTATGCTTAGTTCTTTGGTACTAAAAACAAAGAAAGAAGAAGATTCACAACAGAAATATAGACTACAACCTTTTGTTTTGTAGGTATCTATGAGTTTTTTTATGATATTGGAAGGCAAACAAGCTGGATGGAACAAGCAAGCTGGAACCAATCTGGATGAGTCTCTGCGAAACTCTACCACGTAGTATGGAAGTAAAGTAGTATGGAAATCTTTTAAAAATTAAAAAAAATACACTCACATCTTGGCTGTAAATATCCTTCGGTAACTCGTTAAGAGTTTTAGCACTCAAATGATGTGGAGCTGTATAATGTCGCCTTTTTTCTTTTGGTACTTGGCGCCGGTGTGAAGAACCATTTTTGGGTACATCACCTGACATTTCAGTGATAATCTGCTTAGCGGCTTCACTTTTGAATATTGGAGAAAGTTCAATGTTTGATCTGTTCAGGCTAACGATACTGCTTGTTTTCGACATGGGATCATTGGTCAAAGTTCTAGCACTGTCTGTGGGACTGTTCAAGTATTGTGTAGACAAAGATATCGTTCTATCGTATCCAGATCTGTCGTAACTTTTATGGTAACTGCTGCTCATAGACGAGATATCTTTGGAGTAATCGTAATTGGAAAGCGAAGGACTTGATGGGTACTTTGGACTTTGTTGCATATTCTTGTCATTGATGCGGTAATTCTGCACTTCCTGGTCTTTGCTGTAATACTCTTCAAACTTGCCATAATCGGTGCGTGGTAATGAAGAAGCTCTATAGTTATTGATAGGTTGAACTAATTCTTCTTCAAGGAATTGATCTAGATTTGCTGTGATATTGTTGGCAGACCAATCTGACATTGGTTGAAGAGATCGTTCCCTGTCCCTTTGTCGTCTTTCACTTTCCCTTTTAACGATTCGAACGGTTTTGATTTCTTGTTTTTCAACATTAGACAAATTTCCTAAAAAAGAAATTGAATACTTATAATTTATAAAAAATCATCTTTTGTCCCTACTTTTTACTTCTTTTACTATATACGGAAAGATGATTCTTAAAATCTTGAATAGTGAATTTAAAAGGAGATAATTTTTCCACCTTCAAAAAACGTAACTCTTAAACATAAAATAAAAGTTCTATCATATCATTAGTAAATGATCATTATTATCATATTTGGGACATCTAATAAATATTTAATTTGGTGCGAAGGTTAATTTCAAGGATCTGTACCAATTTCTACCATCAGTTTATAATTAAAATGGATGTTGGTATTAAACAAACTCACAAGGTTTGGTTAACTTCATGAATTAGCGATATGTCCGATTTTAAATCACTCTTTTGGAAACACGAGTGTAAAGTCTTGAGCATAAATGATTACTTTATTTAATTCTTTTTGCTATAGTAAGTATTGCAGTAATTGAAAAATGAGGACTAGCCAGATGTGTTTTTGTCAACTGAAACTTTTCATAGCTTGAACAAAGATTCACGAGAAAAAGCACTAACACAAAAAATAAAAACACAACATAGACGTATATATAAGAAAGACGTCATAGTTACACTATTTATAACTTAAAAATGGCTGACCCAATTTGTCTGAAATGATAGTAGCTTAGAACCAGGAGCCGGACATAGGATACTTCTAATCCCGTTCCACTGTGAGAAAACTAATAAAAAAACATTTTATTTTTTTCTATACAAACTGAAGGAGTGGAACGAAGTTCGCTGGAGCAGCTAGTAATCTAAAAAATCACTTACCGAACGCAGACTGCTGCATATCCTCACTACTAAGTGGTGACGTGAGATCGTTCGCAGGTCCTCTGGTATCAACATACAGAGGCATGTTAATGTTTCCCTGGTCATAATGACCGGGAGGTTGAACTTGACCCCCCATCGTGTATTCATAGTCCAACTGGCCGTGGTCTATTGTGTGACCAGTGTCTAGGTTTGTTTCTTGCCAAGCAGATATGGGACGACGTTTATCTAAAAATATTGACGTCTATTAACAAACTATTAATTATTATCTGTTGCACGTGATTGGGTCTATATTTGACATAAATAAATTAAGGGCAACTCTAGCATGCACTTGTAGAAAGATACATCTTTATTTGCTTCTAAATTTGGCTTCAATTGTAAAGATATATTTTATTTCTAACCGACTAAAAAACCGAGCGGGTTCCCGGTTTGTAATATACTCGTATAGTCTAAGATCCGAAGATAGGTCGACCTACACCGAGCTGATAATAGGATGAAACCGGTTTTATAGCAAATTTAGTATATCAGAAAATATATTAAAAATGGGTTGCCTAAAGAATTCTTTTTATTTTTATACTTTTCGAATATTTTTAATTATTAAAAAAATGTTTTTAACATCCTATTCCTATTCCTATTATCCGATCCCGTGAAAGTAACTAGCATCGACAATTATCTGTTTATACCTGGCAATCCAGATAAACAATAGGCAACCCAACTTCTTCAACTTATTCCTACTTTAAGTCGAGATAAAATTTTAATATTGCACCAAATTAATAAAAAACATTTTAAAAATAGAAAAAAAAATCCAAGATTTTTTCAGGCAACCCATTTTTAATATATTTTCTGATATACTAAATTTGCTACAAAACCGGTTTCATCCTATTATCAGCTCGGTGTAGGTCGACCTAACTTCTGATCTTCGACTATAGTATTTCCTTTTTTATGTGTTTTTTAGCAATTTCTCGGACAGTAACGCCTAGAATTTAATAGTTTCTATTTTCGAAAGATAGGAATTATTCCGATATTGGCGCATATACGATAAAATAAATGAAAATAAATAAATGAATATGTATATATATGGCGATAAAATTTGTCAACATTGGGCTTGTGGTATGTAAATTATAAAATTAATAACCATTACTCTTTAACCGAGTTAAAAAAAACGAAGAGGTTCTCAGTTCGGCCTGTATTTTTTATTATGTATGCACATCGATTTGGCGGAGGTTTCTGAACCGATTTACGTAATTCTTTTTTCTGTTAATGCAGAATAGCTTCGAATTGGTCTCTTAAAAAATTGATTCAGGTAGGCTCACTAGTTTTTATTTTACGAGTATTTTTATATACTTTCCCGATCCCGATGTCTATGTTTATTAAATTAAAGCATGTCAGCAATAAACTAAAAAGTATTAAATAAAAATAACTACGCAATAAAACCGACTTCAAAACTAAAAACTAAATAATAATTGAAAATTTTGTATTAATTATATACTGCCTATTATAATATGTGCCATTTACTTAAAGGTTTGAAGTTGGTGCCAAGCCAATTTAATAATTACTTATAATATAATTATTGGTCTAAGGCTTGGCACCGACTTCTAACCTATTAGTAAATTACACATATAATAGGTAGTATGCAATTAATATTAAACCTTTGTTATTTTTTAATTTTTGGTTTTGAAAACGGTTTTTTTAACGTAGCTATTTTATTTAATTATATGATTACCAAAAACCCGTCGTTGGATCATATTAAAATTTATATGGGACCATGTTGAAATTATAATAATAGGTTACAATTCGAAAAAGAATTATGAAACAGCGAATTTGTATAGGAACCGGGTATTAATAAATTGGTGCCTTTATATTAAATTTCTCAACATTCATTATTGACTAAAGACTATTCTTACTACAATAGAACAGCTACGCCTAGGTTTTTGAACACGCAAGCTGCTGTTCCGACTTATGTAATCCGCGTAGAATCTATATATACAAAAATCAATTAAATATAAATAATTTTTATACAAGTATCCTAAGTTGCTCATTATTACATGAGCTTCCTGCCAGTGAAAATCTTGTCTATATCTATGCAGCCGTTTAAGAGATAATCCAAAACAAACAGACAAACAGAAAAAAGATGGGTTGCACTCGGGTGTGCCGACATAAGTGAAAACTTGAATATTAACGTTGTGCATTTTTGATATTTTGGAATGGTTAGGGAATAATTTTGCACGAATTGCTTTAATTATCAGTGTGAAAGTACTATCATTTATGGACAAATACTATTTTCATTTGGCTTGACAAAAACTCGCTAAAGTAAGACCACGTGACGGCTAGGAGCGTCGTCATGTTATCTGTACATCGAACATTGCTCGTCTACACATAAAGCTTATTTTGAAGATGGAACAAATAGAGCTATGTCTGTTGATATTATAAGTATCTGCTATCTGTGAGAATGTAATGGTAGGTATATTGCGGCCTATTATCCATTGCGCATCCTATACTCTTCAGAAATATTTAAGCAGTACAAAAACAGCAATGAATCTACGTTTTATTTTATTTTAGAGCCGTCTTATTCGCGCATGCGCAGTGCTCCGGGTTACGTTCTGACGATCTGACGCGAATCAAGAAGTTTTTACCCATTCCAAAAAAAGTGCGCAACGCCGCTAAAGAAGTTTTCGCTTCAAAAAATGTTAAAAATGTTTTTTGTATGGGCATACATTCTTAAACATGTATTAAATATCGAGTATTTTAACATAAGAGAGATTAAAAGATTGTATTAATTTGTATAAAGTGCAGAAGTGAGCTGGCACGCCAGAGAAGAGAGTACGTACTGTGGTCGTGCGGTACCGTGGTCCCCTGCAGCGCGTGCGACTGGTGAGTGAGATGTCGCACGGCGCGGCTGAGCTCCTGCCGCTGCCTCTGCAGGGCCGCGACCAGTTGCTGCACGCGCGACACCTCTGTGCACACACAACGAAATACAGACCTCGTGGAAAATAATGTTACAAAAAAAGAAAAAAAAACTACGGATTTCAATAAATATTACATAATATTTAAACACGTATAACCTACGGAAACTAGTTCTCGTGGAGTAAAAGGTAATAAGCAACAAATGAATTGCACTCGTAAGTTTAACAGCACTGTAGGGTTACTCTTGAATCTCGAATTCGTGCAAATCGTAAATTGGAATCGAATATATCATTTAAGGCAGGGTTTCACAAACTATAGGTCGCGGTTGCAAAAGAATATTGAGTTGACCCTGCCTGTAGAATAACACACCACCCTACCGATAACACACCACACGACCGACAATTTAATTCTTCTAATTTTGAAGTAGTTATTTAATTACTTTTAATTACTTAATTAAATAAATAAATAATTAAAATTATAAAAAATGTGTTCAACCTTAGTCCTTGATTCATATTGGTAACAGTAAAATGTCCTAAAGGTGGGTCCCGAGTTTGGGAACTTTTTTAGATGGGTCGTAGCCTAAACAACTTTGGGAACCACTGATTTAAGGTGCTCTTAAACACAGTACTAGCAGATTATGACATTTCGTTCCCAAAAATATCAACTAAAATTACTTATCGATTCCAATTTTCAATTATGTATCATTTGAGATTTAATAGTAACCCGTTAGATCTTTCAAAACCGTATTCACAACCCTAGTCATTCTATTCACAACCCTACAATATGATTTACATCCCTTTAATTCACACGAACTAAATGATGTGCTTGTAGCACATTTGTCTGAATGTACAGTAAGTATTTGCCCTATATAACTTGGATAAGCAGCACAAAATTGAAACAGTATTGTGATTAAAAGGAATTATTACCGTCTTCCAACATGGCGGTGGGATGAGAAGGATGAGCCTGGGCAGTGTGAGTGGGCGGCGGCCGAGCTCGCCGAGCTCGCAGGGCTCGTCTCAGCTGTTGTAGCTCGCGCTCCAGACGAGCATTATCAGCCACTGTTTGCTCAAGTTTCTGCAACCAGAAACAAATATGGTTTACCTGCCATTCATAAATTATTTTTCACTTTTATAACCTTCTCTTGTATTATCTTACTAGCTGTCCCGGCGAACTTCGTTCCACCCGTTAAGTTTGTATGGGGAAAAATAAAGTATTGCTTTACCCATGTTTCCTGCAATGTTCCCAGTTTTTCTCTTCATAAGACCCTTCTTCTGACAGTAACTAACACAACATAAAAAGAATTAGCCAAATCGGTCCAGTCGTTCGGAAGTTATGCGCTTACCAACCCATTTAGCAATTCATTTTTATTTTATAGATATTTCGTTACATATTCCACTTCATGTGATATTAGTATTTTTTTTTATGATATTGAAAGGCAAACAAGCAGACGGATTTCCTGATGGTAAGAAATTCCCACCGCCTAGAGACACCAAAATGGGTAATGGTGCGTTGCCAACCTGAGGTCGGGATGTAAGGCCTCGAGCAAAAGTAAGTTTACCGGCTACCTTGTCCTCCGAACCGGAACACGTCAACGGCAAGAGTTGGACGTTATGGCAGCAGGAATAGGTAAGGTGGTAGTACAAATCCAGGCAAGTCACTCCGAAACTCGACCACCTAGTAGGATGTCACGGTGTTAGTAACGTTAAGCCTATGCTTGACTTTTACGAGCTGCCTGGCAGGAAGGCAGCTGGTCTATTCTCCGAAGGAGCCCGGACCAACACGAAGAAAACAGATTTGTTTCATTCCTTTACAAACAACATTTGATATATTTATAACATACGATAACAACAAACTAGCTACTAGATACTGCTATAAATACATAGCCATATCCAATAAAACGACATAAAACAGGAACTAATTACAAAACAAAAACTACTATTCAATAAGTCAATCATAAATTACGTCACAAATGGAGAACTTTGTGCTTTCCCACAATATGAGATAGATAAAAATACAAGTTTCACAAATCTATAACTCACGTCTACATTTGCAGAATATCGATAGGATGCGTTGTCTAAAATCGCATAAAAACATTAGTTAATTATAAACGCAAATCAAGTTTCTAAGAAAGAACAATGCCGGATACCTGATATAATATTATAATAGAATATTCTTCTTTCTTTCTTTAGGTTTTGGCCTTCACGTTAGTATTTAGTCATTAGTCAAGTAATAATTTGCATCAAATTTTATATCAATTTAAATTAATTTTAATTAGTCATCAGTCATAAGTCGTCAGTAAGTCATATCAGGATCTTGGGTAAAACGGTGGCCTTTACACAAGCTCATGTAATGAGTTTTGGCGGCAACGAGGAAATATACGATACGCTAATTTCTTCGTGATTATTTCATTTATGCACTTTCACTGAACAAAATTGTACAAAATGCCACCAAAATTGACTAATTTCACTCAATATTCACACGAAATTCAATAATTATGAAAAAACTTCGACCATCTTTTCTCTCGATGGCGCCAAAACTCAATAGAATATTTGCAATGGTAGTATTAAAGAGTGACGTAAGTGATAAGGAAATAAATTTAGGTTATGTTGAATTAATGGATGTTGTAATTGACTTATTCAAAATTCTTAAAACATTTTTGTGGAAAATGTCTTCTTAAAATCTAAACTCTTTAGCTCAGTGGTGATTTTGACGGACCTGAAGTAACTAAAGTCAAAGGAATTATTTAATCAAGAACTAAGCTTAGGACAACTTAAAGTTCATTGACTGCGTTATAGCTTTACGTTTATACGTAATTGCAGGGTCAATTCTCTATCTCTGAAAATATTATACTTTTTTTTTTGAAAATATTATTTTAAGCACAGCAAACGACTTCGATTTCAATAATGATGTTATTGTTGTTGTTTTTTTAATTTTATCCCAGTCGGGGAAAGGCAAAGGATCTGTGTCTATACAGCCACGTCTTCCGTATTAATAAATCTTTTTCTTGTTATATATTTTCAATGTATGTCTTAAGTATTAATTCTTTATTTCAGTCATTAGTCACTATTTACACAGTCTTGTCTGGGTCTTGAGTAAAGCGGTGGTTTCGTTACACAAGCTCGTTTATGAGATTTGGCGGCAGCGAGGAAATTCACGATACACTAATTTCTTCATGATTATTTCATTAGTGCACTTTCACTGAACAAAATCAAACTAATTCCCACCTAAATTAACCAATTTTACTCATATTTTACACAAAATTCAATAATTGTGAAAAAATTACGACCATCTTCTTTCACGATGGCGCCAAAACTCTCTCAATAATGATGTCGTCTTACTAAACAAAAATTGAGTATCTTCTCCGATTTCACTAGGGTACCATCATAGGAAGCGGATTTTTAATCGGGTCCACCTCTAAAATATTCTTTCACATAAAAAACGACTTATTGAAATCGGTTTTGAAATGACAGAAAAACTGAAAAGAAAAAATAAAGTTGCTGAACAAATAATTTCTTCAATTTTTAAAGCCAAAATAAAATCGTACGAGAGACTATTTTAGTCCTTTATTAGTAAGAAAAAAAGGGTTGAACAATCCTGAAACCGTATGACGTAATTTATGAATGATTAACTTATTATAACAGAAATAAACATGGATTTACTAAAAAGTAACACAGTGCTTAAGTAAATTGTACTACATATAATAAAAATAATAAGTGCATTATAGACGAAAACCTTATAAACCTTAGAATTGTGTGCCAACATCGCGTGGACCCTTGCTAGCTCCGCTTCCAGGCCGGGACTCGCAGTTAAAACTTTTTCACTAATACCCACGTTATCCAACTTTGATCGTACACCTGTTAAAATAAAAAAAAATACAGATAATTAAAGATTTTATTACATATATTAAGATTAGTTACTAATAGTTACTAAGCGTTACTACATAGTGTCATGTTGCGGACGATAAGGACTAAACAACAAAGGAAATGAAAGAAAGCAATCATGTTCGTCGATGGGCACTCCTCTATAAAACAAGTTTAATATAAATATCTTCACGCCCATATCTCCGAAGCGGAAGGCTGAGGCGCAATCAATCAACAATGTAATAGTTGGAAAGCCTATCACCAACTGGAAACATATCCTATGCCGGCCATTGTTATTTTTATTAGAAAATAAAAATTTCTACACATTTTCTTTAATATAAGCATATATAAAATAATATATCCTAGGACACGTTAGCCTCTGGATTAGTAGAGTTGGGCGTGTACCCTAGCCCCTCGACCAACAAGCCAGTCAATAATAAAAAATGTTATTCCTTGTCAAACACTTTGTTTCCTTGTTCATGATGAGTCTTTTTTCACTGTAATTTTTTCGGGCTATATTGATTTGTAAACTGAATTTGAGCTTCAGATGTATTTTTTTATTTTTTATGATATCGGAAGGCAAACAAGCAGACGGATTTATGATGGTAAGTTCATGCCGCCTAGACATACCAAAGGTGGTAATGGTGCGTTTCCAACCTAAGGCTTCTAACCTAAGGGATGTTAGGCCTCGAGCCAAGTTAAGTTTACCGGCCACCTTGCCCTCCGAACCGGATACATCAACGGCAAGCGCAGACGTTATGGTAGCAGAAATAGGTAAGGCGAGCAATCCAAACGAGTCGCTGCGAAACTCTACCACCTAGTCAAATGTCACGGCGTTGGTGACGGTAAGCCTATGCTCGCCTTTTACGAGCTACCTGGCACAGGAAGCAGATGGCCTATTCTGTTAAGGAGCCCGCACAAACACATCATAAAATTCTATTATTCCTTGTGTAATTGTTTTACTGTTAATTGAAAAAATAGCTGTTTTTGAACAAACTAAGTAAGGAAAATAATAATAAAAGCTTGTCAAATTACAGTCCCACGCATCATGCAGCTGATGAAGCTCTTAGAAAACTTACCAGTAAGTAAGGTATCAATGGCGTCTTTGTCAGTTCTGATCCCCTGTATCATGGCCGCCTCATCAGCCAGCTCCTGTTCCAGAGCCCACAACTCCGCGACTCGTACTCGAGCCGCCTCTGTCTCTAAAGGCTTTCCCGCTGCAGCACTTTCAAGCCATCTAAAATTAAAACGTTTAACATTGTATTACAGTTACTTTATACGATTATATTCTGTGATTTTGTTATCATCATTAGAAGAGAGCAAAATGAGAGATGAATTTTCTGTTGCCTCTGTGTTCAGTAGCAGTGTAGCAGTTCAGTTGGTGGACTTGCTGCAAGCATGAGGTCCCGGGTTCGAATCCCGGGTCGGGCAACAAAAAGAAAATTGGGTTTTTCCAATTTTCTAATAAAAAAAAAGTTCTCGGCATTGGATATGTGCCGGGTTGGCGATAGGCTTGCCACCTATCACATTGTGGGACTTAGTGTCTTCGGCTAGTCGTGGGTGCCTGGTTGTGCCTCTGCCTACCTCTTCGGAGATATGGGCGTGAAGATACATTTTTTTTAAGAAAAGGTTATTAGCTTATTGTGAGATAGGTTTGACAGGTAGGTAATTAGGATATTATGAACATTAAAGTATAATATTATGTCTACAAAGCGAAATCTTGGTACTTCATAACTTTCGCAAAAAATGCTAGCTTTATAGCTTCACCTGTGTCACAAGAAGAAGCTGAGACATTTTTCGTTTCATTATACATACGCTACTACTTGAATGATTTTGAGGAAACATATTTTAAAATTAAAACCTTTTCTTTGTCACAACGCTTTTCAAAATAGAACGAATCCTATATTTCTAAACAAAGCGATAAAATTTTAATTACCAATCGCTGTAAAGCTGCAAAAACTGACTCCAACTATTTCACCTAATAGTTTGGTCTGATTCCGAAACAGTCCCAATGTTATCAACAACCTTGAGTTTTTTAATTGAATTTGAAATCGTGATAAAATTAATATGGGACCACTTCAGAACATGTCCTATCTTTATAAAAAAAGAACTCAAAATATTTAAGTTGGCTATTCGCCGATTAACCGCACATCAAACATATAAAAACATACAGTCAAATTTAAGACACCTTATTTTTGGATTAAGTTAACAATTTTAAGGTATACTAACTGGTACAGCGGCATATTTTAAATTATATAAGATTTTCTTTTGAGATTTAATAATTGCTCAGAATATTATTGGAAGTAAGATTAATCACATAACAAAAATATTAATCTACATACATACATACATATCTTCACATCTAGTCCCTTACGGGGTAGGCAGAGAGTATCGAGTGCCAGGCCTCACGATCCTGACAACCTGTCTGGCTGCCTTCACATTCATTACACTTTTCATACACGCCGGTGTCGGAGACTCTTGACACCACCCTCGGATAATATCCGATTGATCTGATCGTGGAATGTCAACCTTCGTCTCCCCGGGTACCTACATTCATCCACACTCGAATTGTATATCTATTTGGTCAATCTTTCATCTGTCATTCTTTCCACATGACTGAACCAGAGGAAAATACTAACCTCTGCTGTTCAAAAGCGTGTTCCGCAAGAACCTTTTGCCGTAACCTCTGATTCCTCTCCAGCCGTTCTATAGTTGAGCCCGGTCTGTTGTACAAAGATCCCAATTTCACCATATTGTCTACAAGCTGTACTAGTGGTTTGCTTTTCTCATATTGATTTTCCAATTCCATCAATTGCATTTTTAATTGTTCTAGTCTTTGCAAACTTTCCTCTCGTTCGATTTCCTTAAGAGAAGTGAGACAGTCCTGTAAAAAGCGAAAATTTGTAACAAATTCTTTCCTTCCTCTTTCTCTCTTTCTCTCTCTCTCTCTGTCTCTCTCACTCTCTCTCAATTTGTTTCTCAATTCACAATTAGTTTAATTCTATATATACATACTTATTGTAGGTGTCGCTTTTTTACACTCATTTGAACAAAATGCTTTATGAAATTATTAAACGTAATAGGAATGCTTTTTTGTTTAATACTTGATCTATACATACAACAAATATTACCTTTAACATGACTATAAGAAAGCATCTTCATGCCTATATCCCTGAAGAGGTAGGCAAAGATACAACCCACTACTAGACGAAGAGACTAAGTCCCACAATATGACAGATGGCAAACCTATCCACAACTGGGCACATATCCAATCCCGAGCATAAAACACACATTCCCGTTTTGTTTCCCAACTCAGGGACTGACATCGGGAACTCATGGAGTCCAGTCCAACATCAGATTGCTACACTACAGAGGCGGTACTTTCCTTGGCTTTGTTTTATCATTAACTAGAAACTACCCACTGCTTCATAAATGTAGCAATATTTCTTTAATAATTATGGTTTAATTTATCGCGTCTGACGTCTAGCGGTTTAAGTGTTGGACTTGACTTCATGAGGTCCCGGGTTCAATTCCGGGGACGGCAACAAAAAGGAAATGTGTTTTTTTCAATTTTCTATTAAAAAAAGTTGCTCGGGATTGAATATGTGCCCGGTAGTCGATAATATTGCCACCTAAAACTTTGTTGGACTTAGTGTCTTCAACTAGTCGTGGGTCGTGTGCCTCTGCCTAAACCTTAGAGGATATGGGCTTGAAGATATTTTTTTTATTTACTTTTACCTTTCACACAAACAAAACAAGCTGCAATTTAGATTATGGCTCTTTGTGACATGCGAATAAAAATTTAAAAAAACCAAAGCGACCACAGAACACTTTAATATTGTAAACTGAGTGCTAGTGCATATTTCAATTATCTTTATAGTAAAAAATTTATATCAGAATGAACAGAAATAAATATAAGCACAAAACAAAAGCAAACAAGCACCTCAAGGCTACTAATTTGGGCACAACACTGCTCAATCGACCGGTGTGTGGCAGCGTGTCGTCGTCTGAGTTGTATCAAAAGGAGGACCAGCTCTTCATGACTTCTTCCCAGAAGTTCCCCTGCTGTTGGTATTTCACCCAATAATTCACTTTGTAAGACTCCATCCTTTTGCTGACATAGGCACAAAACAATACAACACAAAATAAATAAAATTCAAACACATGCTTAAATAATTTGAAAATTATGGTGACAAAGGCAACAAAACGAAAATATCTTTACACAATATGCATGCTTGCTGAATACATAATAATACAATAAAAATAGATAAAATTTGCAAAATTTTTGTTAAGGTGACGGCGGACACTGAATTCTTCTTTCAAACAAACAAAACTGATCCAAAGCAGCTTGATTGATTCTTATACAGGGTGACCATATTTAAAATACCAGCCAAATATTAAGAAAAAAATTGGAATTGATAACACTTTCGAATTATGAAGCAATTAAAAATTAAAAAAAAATCAATTTATTATTGAAGTTATACTTCTTTTGGCGTGTTAGGAAAAAATGATGAGGGTAAATTTTTACGATGCGCGCGCACACCGTCACGAAAAATCGACATGATGAAGTTAGCTATAGATAACATTTTAGTTTTTAAAAAGATTTTTATCTTATTACGCCGAAGAAGTATAACTTCTAACGCGTGTACATAAGTACACACACACTTTTTTTTATCCAACACAAAATACAAAATGCATGGTTATAACATAAACAAAACAAAGAACTGGTTTCTACTGGCCGCAGTCGCATTCACAGTCTGGTAACGTCATGACTCGTATTAGGCATGGCATAGCGAGACGTGACAACAAATGAAGCATTTTTGCGGACTGTTTTTAATGAATGTTTATAAAAGTAAATATTACAATTTGGCAATAACATTTAAAATGCATTACCAGTTAAGTATTTACCTCTTTATATTAACATTTGGCCGGTACTTTCAAAGTAACCCAAGAAAAGTAAATACATTAAGACTGGAAATTAAAAGGATATAAGCTACTTTCCATAGCCCTAAATGATAATGGTTGACCATCCTAAATTATAAGAATCAATATTTTTTTATGATTCAATACAAAAAATGTGTAGTGGTTACTGTGCGGGATAACTAAAATGTGCAAATTGTGTTGATTGTTTAAGTGTATAAAAGTATTTAATTGTATATTTTAATGTAAGATTAACTATATAAAATAAGTGATCTATTTGTCTTAGTTTCATGTGTTAAGCCCGAACAGTAGAGTCCTTTATCATTTGCATTGTATAACAGTAACTTCTTTTGTCTTTAAAAAATAACATTAAGGCTCACTGTACTTTTTGTATAATTAAAATATTAAGTTTTAGGACCGCGGCTCACCATACGGTACAACCCCGTTGGATGGGTCCCTTAGGTGACCGCGGCTCTCTATATGGTCAAACCGTAAGACAGCTATTACCTTAAGTAAAATTTATGTTCTAATTTGTGATTGGTCAATTTAATGTATTCTGATTGGCTAGCCAATCACATTGCAGAATACTAGCTCAGAAAATTGTATAAAAAGACGCATTTTTTGTTAATAAAAACACATTCGAAAAGGCAAGCTATGAAAATTGTATTCCTCTACAAATATAGAAGCTTCGACTAAATGCTGTTTCTCTTCACCAATCCAGCTATAATACACAGTTACCACATTTTCAATAGTGGTGTTGGCATTTTCATAATTTTCTACTTTAAAAGGAATTTATATTTTTATGTCAAAACGACGTTTGTCGGGTCAACTAGTAGTTATTATACTACTAGTATTAAATTAAATTAATTAAATACTGTTTTAGCTATAAAGACCATTAATTAATATTTTTACCCTATACACACCCGTTGATAAGTACAGAAGTTGGTGTGTACATAAAACAAAATAAATTCGTGTTTTAAGTAATCGCTAAATTGATACCTATTAAATTTGTCTCCGCCGGCACCTTAAGTGAAAATAAAAATTGAGATTTTGTGTAACAAATTTTGTAATTTAGTTTTCGATATTGATTATTATTACCATATCGTCATTTTCTGTATTTCTTCTTACTCTTGGACTTACAGCCCTTATTGGTTGCTGTATAGATTTAGTCGGGGATCTGCTGGTTGTCCAAGATCCTTCGGTAGTTGACAATGCATTTATCTGAAATAGAGAAGTATAAATTTTATAGATTTTTAAGCTACCTACAAATACAGTTCATAAATAAAATTAAATAAAAACAATAAATTAAATTCTGGACAAGTTACACAAATTGAATCTATCCCCAAAGTAAGCAAATTATATGCTTGTGTTATGGGTGTTAGTCAACGATTGCAATTCATAGAAATACTTAAATAGATACCAGAATAAATGGTTTAAATATACACACCCACAATCCAAGTCAAATCCACAAAACATTTATACAACATTTTGTTTAAACTTTGTTTCATGACTCATTATTTAATAAAATAGTAGCTACTTTCCTGCGACTTCGTCAGCGTAAAGAGGATTTTTCAAACCAACTTTTATTGCTTTTATAGTTTTTTGAGAGTTGATTTTGCGAAAAATGTAGCCTTTGTTTAAAGTTAGAACTTTGTTACGGTAAAGCTGTTTAGCCGTTAAAGCGTAACAAACAGATATCGAGACTTTTGCATTTATAATATTGGTATGAGTTTGGTAAATAAATGCTATTTCTGTCAATTTTTTTAATCTATACACCACTGCTTATAAGAATGGACTATCGCGGCATGTGTTTCTACGGACCGTAGAATTGGTTACCGCTTTCAATAGTCTATTTGCTGTCTGAATTCATTTTTACTAAAATTTCTATTTCAATTGAAGACTACTTACGTTTTGCTGAGATGATGTTATCTGCTGAGAATAATTCTCATTGGATGGTTTTTCTTCCACCCATCGGACCCTAGGACTTACTGCCCGAACTGGTATATTACCATCTCTATTATTTCTTCCTATAGATGTGTTACTGCCCAAATATGATTTTTTTGATAAAGGCTGTTGATTTGAATTATTTATGTTTGTGCTTGATTCTATGTTTGTGCCTGACATTGTCATTGAAGCTAAAAAAGTAAAGATTATTGAAAATAATACTAAATTCGTATAATCATACAAATTGAATATACTTATGAATTGAAATGATAAGACAGTATGGACTTTGATATTTGAAACCAAAATCCAGTTCCTTACTATTTACATTAATAACAATCAATGTTAACATAGAGCATGCTAAAAATTGATACAGTTTATCATTATCTCGCATCCACGAATAATAAGAAATTTTATTACATAAAAATGCCAAAATATGTACAATCGCGAAAATTTAAGTATATATTATAAAAGAATAAACTTACATTTATGTACCTTACGGGACCATAGAACACTAGAAGATACCTTCATTGCTCGTGTTTGCGGTTCCGTTGCCCATACTACTCATAGCTTCATTTGTATCCGTAACCACAATCGCGCCCTGCACGCGCCCTTTACCACTTTTCATTAAGCCACTAGACATTAAATCCCATTGCCTTAAATTTTCCCTATCAATTTCAAACCGCTTCTTACTTCTACTTTCACTATGAGACGAACTATTTAAATTGTGTGGAGCAGATGAAGTTGTGAGTGATAATTGCTCATAAACACCTTCATCAGGTTGAATATTGGCATTCTCTACTGCATCTCTTGCAAGACTAACATAAACGTCATCCTCATCAGATTTTTCGGCGTTTGAATAAATACATTGTCTTTTGCGTTCTAACTCAAGTCGTTTCTGTATTTCTTCTTGAATATCACAATTAACGTATGTTACATTTCTCTGTATTTTACTTGCATTTTTCACACGCTTAATGCTATTTATGGCGCATGCTCGATTTGAAACTAAATTATCACCAGAGACAGTTTCTAAATCATCCATCGATCGGGCATGTCTATGTGATATTTGCCTTCGATTACCGCTCCACAAAGATTCTTCACCCCAGTGACTGTTTTCATGACAAATTATATTTTCATAAGCTCCTGCTTCAGCCTCTGCATCATAATATACTGTATTTGATGAATTTTCACTACAGTGTGAAGACATACTACCTCTAGAAACTTTTACCATTGAAGATTGTGGCAACACGTTGTTTTCTAAAGCATCAGATTCTAGCGAAGTAGTCGTTGTATCCTTATTGTTATATTTAAAATTCTTTTTACAACCTAAACTAGAAATTAAATTTATGGATTCCGGTATCTTAGAAGTTTTATTACTTGTTGATTCATAAATATTTTTCATATCAATGTCTGGATTTTTTTCCACTGAACTTAAAAATTCAACTGACACACTTTTAGCTGCTAAGTCGAATGAGGTATCTCTCATCATAACACACGTATTATGAATTGGATTATGAATGTGTGATATTTCATTCTTTTTACGTATATTGCCTCTCTGTCTCTGATTATTTAACTTACGGTGGAGATTAGTATTTTTTGAAAAATGTGGGGTATTTATCATGTTTATTTGTTCTTGGGAAGATAAATCGGAATAATAATATGGAGCACTTTGTCCTGAGCTTTCTCTACTGTGAAATCCTGTTGTGGTTGAAGAAGTATTTGTATCAAATCCCATTTTTAATACCAGCTTTTCACCGTCGAATTCTTTAATTTTATCAGTAATAATTTCGTCATTCAAATTTTTACGAAGCGTAGATTCTCCGCAATAAGTTTTAGTATAAAATGAAAGAGGCGTACTTAGTATTCTTCCACAATTGCTTGAACTGTGTGATACATCGTAAGTTCTGTCTTCTATACCGTAATCTTGGCTTATTGGCAAACTAGTCCTAGCCTCTTTTTGAGATCTGTTTGCATTTTGAATAGCTGGCGTACTTGAAGAACGACTGTGACCACCTACATAGAAATTTCTTTCAAACCTATTATTACTTAATTCAGTTAAATGTGATCGCAGATGATTGTCACTAAAACTTGCTTTACTCGTGCTAGGTTGTAATCTCTCCAGACATAAATCTAAATTAATATTTGTAGCTTCACCTACTTGAAATAGGTTTGTAGCCGAAACAGAAAAATTTAATAAATCTTCTTCCGATAGAGGTCTGCGCTTTGTCACGTGGTCAGTATCGTACAACTCGCTTAAGTTCGTTATATCCAAATTTGAATCAATATCAGTTAAACTTCTTAGATCCGACGAAAATTGAGATGAAGCATTTTCAAATCTACTGCTTACATCTGATTCAAGTGACAGTCTAGAGGAACCCTGATCTGCACCATAGCTCTGGAGCGAATCATTATCAGTATTACTTAAGCAATGAAGTTCTGGAATTGAGCTGTTGGTGTTATTGAATTGCTTTTCGTTGATTTTATTGATTTCATTGGTTAAACTAGCTCTACTATTTTTTATTTTTTCACCTCGAGAAAGTGTATCATGAATTGATGTACGGCTGCCATAAATCATCAATGAAGTTGTTTTCTTTTTCATGGTATTCATTTTTTGGTTTTCGCATGCTAACATTTTAATAATTGAGTTGTCTTGCGATAAATCCGATTTATCTAACTTGTCTAAAATATATTTTGAAAGCTCCTCATCTATTACGTCACTACTGTGTGATGGAGAAGGCGATACAAATGGTAGTGTAGGCTCACTGTCAGAACTATCTTGTTGGTCTAGAATTGTTCTACTACCACTAAGATAATACGAAGCTGGTCTAAATGTATCTGAAATACTAAATCTACTGTACGGTGTGTCTAAGGATATATCTTTTGAAGCTTCATCATCAGCATCTGAGGAATCTAATTTATCCTTCAAAGTTTTGTCTTTTGAAACTCTTTTTAATGTGTGATCTTTTGTGTCAGCAAAGTTTGAAGCTATGTCTTCTAAAGAATCGGGTTTAGTAAACTCATCCGTTTCGATTTCATCGCGTACAAGATTATTTAATTCCATATACACTGGCTCATTCTTTTCGTCATTATTAACACAAACTAACTCATACGCTTGCGTGTCATCATCTTCACTTCCTAAATTCATTTCTACGTATGGATTATCTTCATACGCGTGAGGCATAGCAATATCATAAGCATTTAATTTATCTATTATTATCTTATGCGGTGGTTCAATAGTAGACATTTTACGAGGGCTCATAGGTAAGTAATGACTTTCTCCTAAACCTTGCATTGGTGGAGTTTCTGATTTTGTTTCAGTGATAACGTATTCCATTTTTAAATTACTATTAGAAGAATTTTCTAATAATTTGTTCGATTCCATATCAGAATCTAACAGTACTTCATCCAAATCTTGATCAGTATATTCTATTTGAGTTTCTGATTCAGCTTCGCTGTCATGAGTTTCGTAGCCTTCCTGGTCTATATCTTTCTCACTTTCAACATCATCGTTTTGGTGTTCTATGAGTGTTTGCAATGAATCTATTTCAGTTATTTCTGCACTTAAGTCGACATCGTCATTACTAGAAAATTTATCTACAACTTTTGTACATAAGATATTTTCATAAGTGTTTTCCATTGCAATTGCACTTTTTTGTTCTTCACTTAAATTACAGTTATTTAAAGTGGAGGTAGGCGCGTGCGGAGCTACTGATTGTAAAATAGGACTTGCTACGTTTACAATATGGGACCTTCCTGCCTGCATTTCTTGTGGTATTTGCAGACCAGTGCCCGATGTTTCTTCTGGGGTGCAAGCGAAATCATTATCAAACAAAGGTAAATATAGTTTTTGGATAATTTGAATTCTATAGTTAGACTATAGAACTTAAACTTCAGTGTTAGTAAAAATGTTAGACTGTAATGCTACTACTTGCTGCAATCTACTAAAAATAATCTATTACCCACCACCGAATAAAAATATATCTTGTTAGTGACAATAAGTCCCAGCAGGCAGGAAGGTACAATTTTGTAAGCGTATAACCATAAAAAAATCATAAATGACGTATTATTCACCAGTTTATTACTTTTGAAACTATATGGCATTTTTATTTTGGTAAGATTTTTAAATTATATAAGTATATTTAATTTATATGATCCAATAATATGAAATACATCTAATAACTAAGCCAAATTTGGCATAATTGTAGTTAAAATGTTTTAACCTAAATTAAAATACAAAAAAATATTCCATCCAAGCTAAATAAAACTATAAAATATAGAAGTGCTCTAAATGTAGCAGATTATCATGCATTAATTTAATATCAATAATAAATTAAAGTAATATTCTATAACTTTAACCCATGCTACCGTCGATCATATTTAAAAATAACACGTAAAAAAATATGTATTGTTGGCATACCTTCATCATCCGAGGAATAACTGTTATAAGATGCGTTTGCGTAAGATTTAGATTTATATTGATCTGATCTTAATGATTGTCGACTTTGATTTAACGATCTTGCTAACGAAATAGTTGCTGGCGTACTTTTTCTTGTAAGAGGAGATTGAAGCATTCTTTGTTTCCATTCCAATAAACGTTTCATAGATTCTTCTCTCTGTAAATGTTTTATCTACGTAGAAGTTAATAATATCATGGTCGTTATGAGCAATAAGAGTACAATAAAATAACTCTTTACTGTACAGCAAAATACATAAAAAATAATACATTTAAAGAAACTTAAAAACTAAGTGATACACAAGGCGTAAGGCGGCCTTAGCGCCAAAATAGCGATCTCTTCCAGGCAGCCTTATGTTGAGGAGATATAATCAAAGAAATTTTGCACGATGGTGCTCTTAATACTAAGTGCTAAAAAATATAACACAAAAAATACCAATTGGATTAGAATTATTTTAAGACAAAGGAGAAAAAAATAAACAGATTAACTTTAACCGAGTCAAATTGTACGTAGAAAGTGATGTTTAACCATATTTTTAAACATATTGATATTAGGGGCTTTCCTGACTTCTACTAGGAGCGAGTTCCAAAGATTAACTGATAATGAGGTAAAAGATTGGCTATAATACTTAGTGTTACGAGAGGGTACTTAGAGAGAAAGGTCATAATTAGATTTAAGAAGTTTTACTCACTATTGCAAAATTTAAATCTCTCCTTTAAATACGTAGGGGCATATGGATTAAGAGAAAGTACAGCAATTAGAGAATATGACAATTCCGGCGAAGATGGATAGGCAACCACTTGAGCTTAGCATGAAATCCAGAAACGTGATCATATTTACGTAGCAAAAATATGAACCTAATCTAGAGGTTTTGAAGACGCCCAAGTTTATTCACTTGGTCAACAGTGAGATTAAATAGTCGGCATAATCTAAGATCCATAGGAGCAAGGATTCGGCAAGCATAGTCTTGGTGGGAATTGGAAGCAGAAACCGAAGACACCTAAAAAAACTCCAGGCACAGTAAGCGCAATGATTTTTTTTTCATCTGTTCCATATTTTAAAATACAAAAAGACAATATATTACGTCTTAATAATAAGCAAAGACTAAGGTCGTTATAAAATTAAGTTGATGTTATAGTCTGTATCACATTCACAGATTAATATATATGTACTAATCACATTGTAAAAGAGACTACGAGGTTGAACCTTGAAGTGGTTTACGCCGTGTTTATTAATACGACGGTATATGTTTAATAGAAGTAAGTGTTTTGTTGTTTCTAGCAAAAAATAATGTTGATGCTTACTCTAACAGCATGTAATTGCTGTCTTTAGCCTATGACAATAACAGTATAACAGTGCATGTTTTTAATTTTGTAACATACAGTATTGTTAATTAGGGCTAAATCTCACCTGTTGAATTTTCTTTTCGCCCTCTCTCTCACTGCTGGAAGGTAATCGAGCACTTGCAGATCTCATAAATCCATCTGAATTTGTATCGAGTTTAGTTATATCTTTAACAAATGCACTAATATTTGAACTATCACTCATAACACTTCCACTTCTGTTAGCTAATTCTTTCTTATTTTCGAGATCTTTTTCTTTTAAGGTCCAGTTAGAATTCAGTCCTTCTAATTCACTATATTTTGAATTGTAACTTATATTGTCTCTTTGATTTCTATTTGTGCTAAATTCAGTTTCATAATTATTATTTGGTGGTTGGGAATATGCTGAATGTAACTGCTTTTCTGCTAGACCACTCGCATATTTAGCTAATGGAATTTGAATGTTTCCAGATCCCATAGCTTGTTGTTGCAGGTATTGAGCAGATTGGCGCATTTTTTCTGCATAACTCTCTTCAGAGTAATATTTGTCTGAACTAGGATCGTAATATGAATTAATATCAAGGCTTGATTTAGGACGTTGCGGTTGTTTTTGACTTTCGACATGAGGTCGTTCTAGCATGGATTTATTCGAATTCTCATTTTTATTTTCATATTCCAGAAAATCCGCACTATGGGGGCGTGGCATTTGTGGCTGTATTCCACTGGCTTGCATCTTTTTTCTTCGTAAAACCGAGGGCCCACTAAAGGTCTTTTCTTGAGGCTGAAAAAAATATTTATTATTGTTAATAGTGAGACTATTTTCATCAATTGGTCATAAATGACATAAATGTCATAATAATAAATGGTCATAATAATAAATTATTATTTCCGGATTCTTTTTTACCTGATGAATAATTTGTTCTTGTGGAGATTTATGACTAGAGACACTTATATTATCTCTTGCATGTGATGTACTAGGTGATTTACCATATGCTTTTCCATATTCATTTTCGGCTCCATAGGAATTTGACACATCTTCATAATCCACAGCACTTTCGGTCTTATAAGTAACAGTTGCTGCTGACCGCCCATAAGCATCTGGTCCTCGTCCTTCGTTCAACTGTTCATTTTTAGTACCATACAGTGTATGTAAATTTGGTTTTAACTCTCCATATAAATCTCGGCCATATGTATTAGGATCTACATAAGGCTTAACATTCGAACGAGATTCAGGATAACTTTCGTTGTACATAGATTTATGTCGACTAGGCTCAACTGTGGGTACGGTAGTTTGTATGTTTGAAATATTTTCTTTACTTTGAGTTGGTCCTGAATAATTTTGAAGAAAAGGATTATTCGTTTGCTTTTCATACATAGTTTCATTTCTTGTTCCCTGTGTACGTCCTTGTTCATGCTGTCTGGATCTATCGATATAAGGAGATTGTGGATTAGATTTATATGAGCTAGAAACATTTTGAGTTGGATCTAACCTTTCGTTAGAGGTATTTCCGAGTGACAAGGTGAGTTGTTGCATGTCGTATGGTGATTTCGGTTGTTGATTTGATTGAGGTGGTGACTGAGGATTACGACCGTATGTGCTTTCTTGGTTGGTGTTATTCAAATAGTTTGTATCTTGGTAACGAATGTGACTAGTGCCTTGACTGTAGTGTGATGCTGGTGATTTTAGTAGATCATAGTTTGGATCATACCTGAAAAATTCAAGGTGTTAAAAATTTGTAACAATAAGAGAACTGAGAAAATTTAAAACGGTGTGTAATGATATGGTAAGCTTACATATCAGGACTAGGAGAATTGTAACCGTCGTTTGATCTTCGGGGTTTCGGTGGGGCATTCGCATATGTCGGGCCGGGCATTTCGTCTTCCTCCTAAAAATATTTAAAAGAACAAAAAGAAGACTTATTTTCTAATCCGCACAAAAATTCAATCAGATAGTTCTCTAGCAGCCGCACTCAGAGACGATAATTATCTTTTAATCAGTCTAAGGACTGATTAAAAGTCGACATTTTGTTGACTTAGTGCCTAATTAAAAATTGTGACTTAATAATAGATTAAATGTTGATTGACGACTTTGAATGCAGCCGTTAGAGGTCACAAATAATACCCACCCCTGTTATCCATGCTATAAGCACCAGATATACTTATGCGTTGCTTTCCTTATTAGGGATATCGATATCGACAAAAATCAGAAACATTGAAATAATTCTGAAGCTCACTGCCCAGTAAAATCTCCCCTATTCTCCAAAAAAGCTTTGCAAAACTTGTTCCGAGCATGGAAAACTACCAAGAACCTATTGTGTTACTGTTTCCTAAGTTTGTTAATATACTCCAGACAAATGCAACCCCTCCCACTCCACTCCCCGTACTCCAGACTCAACGTGTTGGTCTGGGATCCTTTGGACAACATTTTATTTGCCTTTCTGCCAGGCATCCCGTGAAAGGCGAGCATAGGCTTACCGTCACTAGCACCGTGACATCTGACTAAGTCGTAGAGTTTCGCAGCAACTCGCCCGGATTGGTACTACCGCCTAACCTATTCCTGTCGCCATAACGTCAGTGTTTGTCGTTGACGTGATCCAGTTCAG
>NJDC01006750.1:31437-48976 GCA_002245475.1 Calephelis virginiensis | reverse complement strand
ACAAAAGTAAACCCCCGAAGGGGAAGGTAGAGCTCCACCCCGCTCTTCCCGCGTGTCAGTGCCAACCAAATAATGCACCCCCCGAATGACCCACAACCCGGGCCCTAGATCATAATTGAATTAACTATTACGATCTAGAGTTATCTCTTTGCCATCCTATGACAGGGAGAGACTAATATGTCTCTCCCTGTCATACCAGTGGCGACCTCCGTACTAGACAGCGGTCCGAACACTGCAAGGCGTTCACAAAGAATGCCTCACGAAGCATGTTCGCTTTGACTTATATAGCCGTAGCAGCCGACAAACAAGCTGATAAGACAACACCTGCAAGCGCACCTGCTACTGCACGTGGTATTTACTTGAAGCCTTTGAATGCCAATCCATATTACGCTAGTTGCTACGTCAACTATACTTATAACCATATAGTATCTACGCCACGCATACGAATTTGCGACATATATATGTGTAGGTATATCGATTTTCGTTCTCCTATTATTTCCTTTGTTAAACTTACAACTTTCGAAAACAGCTAAACTTCTTCATAATGTTGTACTGTAATTTCTATTAACTGAGAAACTACAATAATATAAATACACCTACAAAACGCAAACAAATTAAAAGATGTTTTACTAAACTAATATCTATTTTATCTACCACGAACTGCAAAGTATTCAAAGCAAGAAACAGTTTTCACTTTACAGTATAAAGATTTAGTATCTTCACGCCCATATCCCCGAATGTGTAGGCTGAGACACAACCAAGGCACCCAAGATTAGCCGAAGACACGAAGTCCCACAATGTGATAGGTGACAAGCCTATCGCCAAACGGGCACATATCCAATCCCGGGCAAATAATTTTTTTGTTGCCCGACTCGGGACTCGAACCCGGGACCTCATGCAGTCAAGGCCAACACCTGAACCGCTAGACCACAGAGGCGACAATTTTATATTGTTAAAACGTTAATATTACGAAGCAGTATAACTTTTGTACCTTGCGGCAATGGATGTAGCGTCGAATATTGCTTTGCTTCTACAATCGATTCTATATAGGTATATAAAAGAAAGTTGTGTTAGTTACACTATTTATTACTCAAGAACGGTTAAACCGATTCCGGTAAAATTTATGGGGAGGTAGCCGTAGAACCAGGACACGGACATATAATACTTTTTATCCCGTTCCGCTGCGAGGAAACTAGGAAAAAACAATTTTTTGAAGTGAAAACTTCTTTAGCGGCGTTGGGCACTTTTTTTGGAATGGGTAAAAACTTCTAATTTCGCGTCAGATCGTCAGTACGTAAGACGGTGCACTGCGCATGCGCGAACAAGACGGTGACGCAGGTCGCTTGCGCGAAATCTAAAATAAAACGTAGATTCATTGCTGTTTTTTATTGCTTACATATTTCCGAACAGTATAGGATAAGTAATTAACAGTACCAGTAAGAGTGAGTCTAAAACAAACAATCTAATACTGCGATTAGGCCTCTCGCGTTGTTCTGCAGTATTAAATAATCGCCTCTGTGGTCTAGCGCGGACCGCTAGACCATAGAGCGCTAAAATATTATTATCAACACACATAATCCCCTCGCTGGTCGAGTGGCTAGTGTACCGATCAACCGCGAGGCTCGGGTTCGATTCCCGTCGGGGGCAGGCATTTATGTGATGAACATTTAGATGTATGCATTTCCGGGTTTGGGTGTTAATTAAATATATTTTGGTATCTATTTAAGTATTTCTATGTATTAGCATCGTTGGCTAACACTCATAACACAAGCATATAATATTTGCTTGTGTTATGAGTGTTTTGAATTTGGGGTTAGACTCAATTCGTGTAAATTGTTATCCAGGGATATTTTATTTATTTATTAGTTCATATTAAAATAAAAAATACTGTAGCAGTGCAATGAGCTAATAACGTAAACGTAATAGAGAATACATACCACTATATTACATTAAAGATATAAAAAGCGACCAAGTGCTAGTCGGACTTGCCCTTGGAGGGTTTCGTAGTATATAGCAAGTAGCATATTATAATATGCCTTGAAAACAGGAATTTCTTGCAGAATTATTTGCAAATCATTCATTCGTTTGGGAGATAAAAAGCTGTGACATACAGACGGACAGACAGACAAACATGACAATTTAATAAGGTTCTGTTTTAAGCCTTTGGCGAACCCTGAAAAAGAGGAATTGATTGGTAATAAAAAGCGCTCCTAGTAATAAAGCTAAAATGATTAAAGATGAAGACCGCTTAATTGGTTTAGTATACATATACACCACTGAAGAATCGCGGGGGTTGGATTCGATTTCCAACGGGGACAGGCATTTCTGTTAAATAAAAGGTCTATATTTCAAGGTCAGCATGTTAATTATTCCTGTATATTTTACATTCATTTTTGGATATTCGTATCGTTGGCTAACACTCAAACACAAACATGGACTTAACTAATTCAATGTGTATTTTTTCCAGATATTCATTATCAAATGTCAACTAACTCTTAGAAACAGACCGGTATCTTTATTTATTCCTAACATAATAATAAATGTAGGCTACATGTATCAGAAAATCCATTTGCTTTTGCTAAAAATCCATTTGAAAATTTGAAAATCCATTTGCTTTTGCTTGCAAATCTTTTTTAAATACCTACTTAAAAAGAAACAATCGTTTTTTTCGCATTTTGTTTTATTCCGATTGACGCGTTTAAAAATGTTAGCAGATTCGAACAAACAGAAATGCACGGAATTGTCATATTGACTGTATTTATTTAAGGTCAGACAGGAAAGAGCTACATCCGAATAAACATCCACTAAGTAATTTGTTTAAGACGATATTGAAAGCTGCTTGGAAAACATCAATGCCTTGTCGGAGTTGCCAGGATTAAGAGATTCTCAGAAACCTTTTTAAAGTTATGTTTTTAATGTAAATGTATGTATATAAGTGAATATATATTTCCCTTCGTCATTAGGCGTGAACGCATTGAATTTCGCTAATTTTTTTTTGGTTAAGTAATGTTTAAGAGAAAGTTCATAAGAAAAGAAACACGTTTGGGACATAAGAAAATTTAAGAATTCAATGTTCATAGTTGGAACAGGAAAACGTTTGTCGAGTTTAGCTAGTTAGATAAGACAAGAATAAATACCCGTTGGTTCTTGACTCCTTCCAAGAATTTAAACATAATTTCCTGTTAAGCAAATCCCATCAAAAACATTATCATGTAGAATGTTGATAAGACGAGGTCATATGGTTCTCAATGCGAAAAAGTTTTCAGGTGTCTTGTACAAATAGAACGAAGTTCCTCACTCTAAAAGCTCTAACTGTACAAGCCCTAAATCCACAACTTTATAAATAAGTAAATTGAAAGAAGAAGGCGTTACTTTGCGGAAATCCATACTTAAATCCAAATAAAATTATTTAATTTGCAATTTTCTGCCAAAGAATGTATACGTATTATGGCATAACAAAACCAGCAAAATAGTGCACTAAGAATTAATTGGGCTGACCGGAAGCTAAAACTCCCAAATATATCCAGCTCCACAACACACACCACTTAACTGTTTTTATTGGCACCAACAATACACACTACTAAAAACTCAACGTACGTTTCGCTTCGTAACCGAAGCATCATCAGGCTGAATTCGCCTGCACTCCACGAAGGTCGAGCAGATACATAATTTTACTAGAAGCAGATACATAATTTTACGAGCAGATACGTAATTAATACATTATAAATAAGTGAAAATACGTGAATGCCCAACTATTGGATTAAAATGGACGCAGTTTGGTCTACTGCAAGGACAGCGTAGACTTTGAGAAATTTGTCAAAAGTTTGTAACGCTGTATTTATTTTGCATCCATGTAGTCAAGCAGGTGTATGAAACTATCACATGATCATAATATGTATTCCGGAATGACCCAAAATAGATGGCAGGGTGTTGTAGGGTTACTCTTAGAGCTCATTTCATGCAATATTGGAAATTAGAATCGAGTATGTCAGTTTAGGTACTCTTGAACACAACACTGGTGAATTATTGAGTTAATTGCAAACAATAAGTTATTTTACTGGATTCGTTGAATTCATTTGTAACTAAATGTTAATAATCTGCTAGTACTGTATTCAAGAGATTATCTTATTTTATTTTTATTACATACAGTCGTGGTCAACTAATTAGGGACACTCTTTGGTTAAACCGAATTGTGAATTTATTTTTTATTTTCCAACGAGTTTAAACCATATTCCATATCTCTTACATGTAAGTATAATTAGTCATTTATGTGCCCAATTATACAAACAATAACAACTTCTTAAACATTAAACCTCTTTACAGTATAGCTGATAGATTATCGTAGTGCCATTTGTTCAAATAATGCTGGCTGCCCATTTAATTAGGGACACTGAGATATTGCGTTCTATTTTTAAAATTTGAATCTCAATACTTTTTTACTTCTTCTCTTATTGTTTCGTGGTAGTTTTGGCGGCAATCCCCATATTAAATTTAAGTTTTGAAAAATATTTTAAAGAAAAATGGGTAAAAATAAAAGTTGCGATCCAACACTACGAAAAATTATCATGAAGTTTGTTGTCGAGCATGGTTGGCCATACCGAAGGATAGCAGAACATTTAAATTGTTCAAAAACTATGGCATATAATGCAGTGCAACATGTCAGACGCAATAACACAGATTTAAATGCGCCCAGAACAAAAAGATCGAGAAAAACAACTCCGCAAGAAAATAGAATGATAACCAGGTTAGCTAAAAAAGATCCGTTTCTAGGCTCTATTTTAATTAAACACGAAGTGTTTGGGACAGACAAAAGAGCTGGTGTCTCAGAGAGGACCGTTCGACGACGTCTGGTAGAAGCGGGGTTGTTCGGAAGAGTGGCTCGTAAAGTACCGTTGTTGAAGAAAGAACATAGAAATGCTCGTTTGGCGTTTGCACGTAAATATGGACATTGGACCTACGCCCAATGGCAACATGTATTATTCTCTGACGAGACCAAAGTTAATTTGATTTCTTCAGATAGAAGGCAATACGTACGGCGTCCAGTAAAAGCGGAAATGAATCCAAGATTCACAAAAAAGCAGGTGAAACATGGAAGTCGAAACATTAAAATGTGGGGTTCATTTTCTGGACGTGGAGTGGGACCTGTGAGGAAAGTTCAGGGTAACTTAGACCAACATCAATACAAGGCAATATTGGAGGAGACGATGCTTCCCTATGCTGAGAAGCATCTCCCTATTATATGGACGTTTCAGCATGATAACGACCTGAAACATACCGCCCGTTCAGTCAAGTCGTTTCTTAACAGTCAGTCAGTATCGGTGCTAGATTGGCCAGCAAATAGCCCGAACCTTAACCAAAAATTACTAGTAGAAATACTATAACCTGTTCACCTTTGGCACGAAATCAAGAAAAAAGTAGCCACTTATCGTACCACAACTTTAGATGAACTTAATGAAGCTTTTTGTGAGGCATGGGCAAACATTCCTGTCGAAAATGCCAGAAACTGATAATGTCTATGCCACATCGGTGTCAAGCGGTAATTACTAACAAAGGTTTTGCTACTGGGTACTGATTTTACACGTAATAAAATGGAGCTGTTAAAGATATTATGATACTGTATATTATTAGTTTTGGTTAACTCTATTTTTCATTATAGTTTACTGTACTTAATTAAATGTCCAGCTACAGAATTATACCTTAAAATTGAATACATGTTCAACCTTTGATATTAAATATTTTTTTCTATTTATTTATTCTTTTATTTACAGCCATTTAAAGCATAATAATCGGACCAAATTATGCAAATAATAGTTACTGGGTTTTATATTTGTATGTACATAACCGGTTATTGTTCTTCACTATCTTGCATGTCCCTAATTAGTTGACCACGACTGTATATAAAATTCTCGTGTCACAATGTTCGTTCCCATACTCCTCAGAAACGTCTTAACTGATTCTCTTGAGTAGGTGTGAGAATCGGCTAACATCTATTTTTCATACCCCTAAGTAGGGTTGCCAAGTCGCCAAACCTAAAAGCCGGACGGCCTAGCCAGTTGGGCCTCACATTTGGTTAGAAAAGACACCCTACAGTATTAATGATTTTGTTTCAGCATTAGGTACAAAAAAATATGTATATAAAACCAAGCTTTTTTTACTATCATAAATCTTGTTAAATTCTAGTGAAAGAAAAAATAAAATTGAATGCCAAATCGTAGTTCATGACATGTAAAAAGCCTAACAAAAGCCGGACAGGCCGAACACGCTCTTAGGTCGGACGTGCAACCAAAAAGTCTGACTATATCCGACTTTATCCGGACGCCTGGCAACGCTACTCCTAAGTAATATTTTTTTTTCTAAAAAGACGTTAAAAAATAGCAGATGAACGTCTGCTGGGTCAGCTAGTTTACTGTATAATGATAATGACATATACAATTCCGATTTCCAATTCGCATGATGTTAAGATTCGAGAGCATCCCTGTTGTTTAGCAGCAACTCGCTTGGATTTTTACTTCTTATTGTCCCCATAATACTAGTACGGGCTATTGTCGTGCTTCGCGATGGAAGAGCGAAAGACTTGTGAAGTTTCCTCCTAAGCAAGGCAGTATTGAGCTGTGCAGCAGCCACAGCCTTACCTATTCCAGCCGTCATGGTGTCAGTTCCCGCCACTGCAGTAATCTGTGGTAGAGAATAGAGGGTAGTTGAAAGATTTTGACTCGTGGCGTCCCAGCCATAAGATATACGTATCAGGAATATCTTTGGTGTTGATAAATAAAGGTTGTATTTTACCATCAAAGGAGCCACCTATTGTCCTTTATCTTAACCATCAAAAACGTAGGTAAAATGGCGTTATTCGAAATTAAATATAAATTTGTATTTATTATTTTTAATATATATGTTTATTTAAACATTTATTTTAAACATGTTTCCAAAAATAAGAGGAAACAAAAAAAACATTAAAAGTAGGTGCAAAAAGAGAAAAAATAACAATAAACATTTATTCCGAATCATTACTAGCAAGTAGTTTGAAAAAAATAAAGTACTCTTTTTCTGCAATTTTCCCGATTTAGTAAGAACCTTCTTCTGAAGAACTAACATGAAAAAAATGCCAGCGAATGGTCCATCCGTTCAAGCAACAGCCGTTTATGACAAAAGAAAATTAGTTTTTTTTTTAATCAGTAATAATTTGTAATTAATAATTTGTGTTTTGGCGTCTTTAAAAATGGATTCATTTAATGTATTTCATGACCGAATTCAAAGCATTTGAACCATTAAAGAAGTAGTATTGAAGAAGAGCGTGTAAATATAGCGAGTAAAAGTTGATTTATACTATTTTTCTTTCAGAGCATCTGAAGGTTCATTTTTCCCGCCCAGAGACGTCACGAAATCTGACATCGTTTACGTGTATGACAAAGATTTATGTCGAATTCTTCCACTCAAGTATAGAAAGGATGTTTACAGAGAAGGTAAATTTACAATATTATTATGCTATTGTTATTTGTTAAGTGGAACGCTTTTGGGAAGTAAACCATTCCGTTCTGGGACTGAAATCTTACCAATCCCGTTTTTAATCTTAATTACGATCAAGTAACTCTCCCAGCTTCTTGTCTACTATTTTATATATTACTACTGTAAAAAGTTAGCGAATGTGTATTTTTGAGCGATTCACTGCTAAATGTTTGAACCAATTCTGACAAAGTTATGAACGCATGGAAGGCATACTATATTAGCTAAATTATTGTCCTCCATACACTCAAATAAACTTTTTTTACTATTTTACTAAAAACCATAAATCGTTTTGGAAGTCTCTGTTACTAGATTCCGAAAGTGATTTATGGTTTTTACTCAAATAATTTTTACAAAAAAATATTTTTAAATTTTAAGTCAAACAAAATAACAAATGAAAGAATAGAATTTATAAATTACGAATACCGAACAGTTGTGAGAACAGATTTCGAACCGAGATATAGCTGAAGAATTTTCTAAAAAATTGCAATTGTTAAGAAGTGAATACACAATGAGTTTTCAAACATCTGAAATGAAAGTCTAAAATTTATAGGAATTGAAATTTTCTCCTACTGACAAAAATCACAAAAGCTACGTAAAATTTTCACAGGAATCCTAGGAGGTCTCTACACACCACCCAGGGAAGTATTCGAGAGTGCAGACGTGAATCCAAATAACAAATGCTACTGCAAGAATGAAGCGTGTCCACCCCGAGGATTGCAGAATATGAGTCCATGCCAGTACTGTAAGTTAATCTTTGGCAAATATTTGACTATGCTAGCGGCACGCTATGATGGCTGGTTTGTCCATGCCAGTACTGTAAGTTAATCTTTGGCAAATATTTGACTATGCTAGCGGCACGCTATGATGGCTGGTTTGAGTGTTAACTGACATCTAAATACATATTACATTTCTGTTTCATTAAAATATTTGAATGCGCTATTATTAGGTAACCTAGTTATAAATACTTAACATACAAATTCGACTCGCATTTAGTTTTTTTTTTTCAATTGTAAAATTGACATTTACATTATTAGTAATTGTAATATGTCAAACAAGTCATCAAAGCGTGCAAGTAGTATAAGCTTTGTTAACCAATCTATTCGGTCTCGCTATGTTCATAGTAACTAAATATGGGATAAGGGAAATTTGTCTACAAACTACGGCCCTATACGGAATCTGTATTCAAAATTGAAATAAAATTTAACACAATCCTTATCAACCTCCATATTAGTAACAATGTGACTATAGTTTGTGATTCATTCTGTATCATTCTTTGTTATTTCTATCTATTCCAGATGCACCTGTATATATCTCCTATCCTCACTTTTTTGATGCTGATCCATCCTTGTTGGCGCAGGTCGAAGGTCTAAAGCCTGATGAAGATAAACATAGCAGTTTTTTCATTATACAACCGGTAAGGTTTTTTTGTTGTCGTTTACCACGTTGGCTAAGCCTTTTGATAGTAATTTCGTTCTAAAATTTTTAAATTGATCCAGATTTCGCGAGTGTAATTTTGCGTATTTGCGACTGTGCGAAATCCTCTCTATAATGTCAAAACATATATAAAAATATTTTCATTTGTATAATCCCAAAAAAGTCTGTTTCAAACTCAAAGCGAAAAACAATCACAATACGTAATATGTTAGTGCCGGGCGAAACGAAAAATCTAGTTCTTAGCTTTAACGTTATAATTGACGCAGTAAAAGCGGTTTGTGGTAAAAGGCGACGCTCACCTCAAGTTGCGTTGAGTTCATTCATAGATGACAACCCCGTTTTTTATCACAATATGAGTTGTGACACAGGGTGAGGGCCTCATTGTTTTTTAGTTCTGGTTAGTTAACTAACTATATTATAATATCACAATTGCTATTAGCTGACATGTTGTGTCTATAAACTACTTCTCTCTCTAATTTTATGATTCGTGACTAATGACTAAATATTTTTTCGCTTATGTATATCAGATGATATTTATACAGAATGATATCTATAGGAATCTACATATTAATACGTGATAACAAAACTTTGTACCCCTTTTATACATACTTATAGTTTATGTGTAGAAGAAGTGCAGAACGCTAATATTTTTCAAAAATAATGCTTATAAAATACATAAAATTAATAAATAAAAAATTACCCACACTACCATTTATTTCACACACTTGTTAGTTGGTCTTAAGAAATGAAGATGGCGTTCTTATCAACAATAAATTTTAGTAGTTGGTCTTGAGAAATGAAGATTGCGTTCTTATCAACAAGATATTAAAATTGGTCGAATTTTGACCAATGGACGACCACTACTTTTCATAATTACTGCTAGTCAAACCTTAAATATAAAAAATACTTCAGATTTTTTAAGCTGTTCAAGAAATGTTTATAAGCCCTGTTTTGCAGTTAAAGCCCAATGGCTGTTTTTCTCTTGACATTTGGAACAGGCTATATTGTGTATATTATAAACACCTCTGGTTTTCTAACTACAAAATTTTCTCAATTGTTTTTAGAAATTAGGAGTACCGCTACAAGGTCAGGTCCGAGTCCAACTAAACCTGAAGGTGGACCGAGCCAACGTTGTTGTCAACAATATCAACAAGTTTCCGGATATAATATTTCCCATTATGTGGATACAAGAGGTGATGAACATATTATTTATTCATTTTTTTTATGGCATAAGAGAGCGAACAAGCTCCATTATGGTCAGAGATAACCACAGCCTATAAAAACCATAGATGTTGTAGGTGCGTCGCTGCCTTAAGGCCCGGCTGTTAGGCCAATCAGCTACCCTCCCATCCAGATCGCAACATGGTGTTGTCATGAATAGTTAGTAGTAGAACACAATTATTGTAAAAACAAATCTTTAAATAATTTTCTTAAAACAAGTAAAACTTTAACACAATTTCATTGACTTCGTAACTTTTTAGGATATAGAAGGTAGAATATTTGTAGGTGATATGTATTGCTTGATTGCCAATGCATAAAATTTAACTGAATTCTATTTAGTTTTTAAAGTAAAATAAGTAACACGCCGCTTGTAAGACTTATCGACACTACTACACTTAGTAGATACTGAAACCTATTCCAGTTGTTTTTTTTCTTATACATACTGTATATATAGAATAGAAAAAATAACTCTAAAAATATATACACTACAAATAAAACTTAAAAACTAAATGACACACAAAGGTGGTCTTATTGCCAAAACAGCGACCTATGGAGATATAATCAAAGAAATATTACACGATGGTGCACTTAATACACGAAAAGAAAATATAACGCAAGAAATATTAGTCAGAATAAAATTATTTTAAGACAAAAATGACATGTGCAATTTAAAAATTCACGAAATTTTCTATTATTAAACTATAATTTTTATTTTTCTAGGGTGTCGACGGGTTAACCACTTCTATATACTGGTGGATATACCTAGCAGTAACTGTGGGACCAATTGCAGCTCCAGTACTTTGCTACACTATGATCATATTTGGTTTTGCTATGTTAGCGCTCGTTTTCTTAAAGGCATACAAAAAATTCTTACTTGGACAAAACACTATGGAAGTAATGGAAATGGGTAGAGAACGAATAAAGAGACATTCTACAATAATATTAAATAGTACACAAAAGTTTATTCCACACAAAAGCACTACTTACCAACCATTGAACCAAACAGAGACCACAAGTCCTGATGAACCTTACTCGGAGGATCTGCGGGAGCTTAATTTCATTAAACAAAATAACCTCAGTCGTAGTATAGATGAGTTGAAAGGAAAGTTAAACAGAGACTTTGTGAAAGCAAATATCACAGCAACTGAAACAGAGACTTTAATAGAATCAGACAACACTTTTATTCAATCCGAACATCGTCATTATAAACTATATAGAATACCTGACGGGTTTTACTAAATGTACAGTTTTACTTTTTTGGGTACAATGAATATTAAGAGCGTATTGCTTGATTGCCAATGCATAAGATTTAACTGAATTATATTTAGTCTTGAAAGTAAATTAAGTAACACGCCGCTTGTAAGACTATTTGGTGGAAACCTATAGCAGGATCTAAATGTACTTTACACTTTAGTACACTTTAGTAACTGACCAAATGTTCAAATTCGATTTTACCAAGATCCCACACAGTATCAAAATTTTTAAATAAGCATTAATTAACTTTGATTTTGTGTCAGTTTTCTTAAGAGTCTGAGGTAGAAGCTAGAATATGACTTCAAGTTCAAATACTACTTTTAACAAAACAAATAGAATTCGAAACATAATGTTATTTCTATCGACAAAATTGAATCATCTGTCTAAAATCAATTCAATGAGTTGAATCAATTTAGTCTATAGCAAATTATGTTAAACATTCTTAATATTTACCTACTAACCAGTGTAATAGCGGAATTTAGGATAAAACTGAATTTGCTCAATGTAATATATCAATCAATATTAGAGGAAGAAATGGTGCCTTAATATTAGATAATTATAGAAATGTAATGCATAATATATTATATGTAATGTGGTTCTGGTATGAAAAAAGAAATAGTTCATGTGTATTTAAGTAATGATATTATCATCGCAAAAAATTACAGTATACGTAAAATACGTAACTTACGGTAATGAAACGTAGTTTTAATCGAATAAAAATATATCAAAATACATATGGTTTTACAATACACACGTATTACTGGTATTATAAGATATACAATAATAAAATATTAAGTGATAATTATAGATACAAACATAAGACATACAGTTAGTACGAAAATGTGCAATGCTAGTCTATTTAGAAATATTTTATGTATGTTTGATTTGATTCAGCGACTTTTCACAAAAAAAATGTATAAACAAAGATAGAAGTCAACTTTTCGTATGGCAGTTCACAAAGTACTTTTGTTTGTCGTGATATGTATATTTCATATTTTATTGACATACAAAAATACAAAAAGCAATATTCAATAAGAACTTACTAACAAAAGTAACATTTAAAACAGTAAAAGAAACTGGAACTTAGCTAGCTGCAAAGTTGAAATCTATCAATATTTTTACTTTATCACCAATTATATGAGAAACAGTGCCAAGATCATACCACTTAAATTCATATTACCTAATAGGAGTAATGCACTAGCTTCGTAGGCAGTAAAATGAATCGTACAAAAATAAATTTAGCCATTTTGAAAATGCTAAAGTGATAAATAACCGTGACATTATTAAGATACCGTAATAGTGTAAGGCGAACTAAAAACTAAAAAATAACTTTTTTTGGCGATTTCGTTAAATTTTTAATGTTGACAAACCAGTATAAGGTAACAGTATAAACGGTGTTTATCTCACCAAATTAAACTAAAATAAAATGGCTGAATTTGTAGATTTCTAAAATTTAGCACATTTAGGTTAATATGTGATTTATTAGACTGTTTAAATTTAATTATTTACACAGAAGCACGATTTTCCGTAAAACTCCGTAGTGTAAGAAGAATTGTGGTTTAATGACTTTTAACGTGATGTTACTAACTATTATAAATTGCCTCGTCTTCTTACTTGAAACATTTATGTAAATTAGTTTTTTAAACTAGTGAAAATTGTACATTTGAACAGAACATATTATAATGTTTTTTGGAATAGTATTTTGTAGATACTTAGCAGGTATTCACCGGATGCTATGCAATCCGAAAAACTTCTTAAAATATTTTTTTATTAATTTAAGTACGTTACTAATTTGGAATTTAAAAAAACGATAATGTTGAGAAATATGTAGAAATTTCTCGCTTTTTGTTAATATCCGAATTTAATAAAGAAATTTATTTTAAACCGTTTATCCTGCATCAATTAGTTATAGTTACTTAAAAAAATAATTCATTGCGATATTCTTGAAATGATACACTCATCTGGAAATTATCTCAATGAGATATATTTTCTTTGACCATTAATAATCGATAATATTACACAACCTAAAAATAGTAATGATGATTTACAAAATCCAGATGAGCGTAAACCCAAAAACTATTCGGTGAAGGTGATTTATGACGAATTATGGTGGTGATAGGGTAGTTATGGGTACTATTTATTTACAGCTTCTTATAGAGTGTAGGCTTAAGAAGCCTTTAGTATTCAATGTGCTTACCAATAAAAAGTTACCGAATGTGACAAATAGAAAATAAGTTCCTTTTGAAATGTCTCGCTCAATTCTTAAGCATATCTGTAAGAAAATTTTAGAAATCAATTAGTTATGAACCTTTTCTTATCTACATTACTATCGCAGGTACATCGTTTATTGCATGACCTACTGTAATATTCTATTTTTGTATGACACTTGTAAAAAAATGTTTTTTTTTAATGTGTGAAAATGGAAAAAAACATTAGAATTAATGAAATGGAAAACCTACTTTTAAAAATTGTAAAAACTTTTAAAAGACAATAGAATGCTCAAAATATAATTCAGATTCGAGCAAGTTATGACAGAATTTTGTATTGAAGAATATCTTTTTAAAACAATAATGACAATATTTTAATAAGTGACTATTTGTTATTAAGATTGTTTTTTAAAATGGAGATTTCCACTGAAGTTCAATATAAATAAGATACCTTGTGCATTGTATCATAGTTCTTTTTGGTGTGTTCCACACCCGTTTTAACCTTGGATCAAATTAGTTATATGATATAAAATTAAAGCTACACATAACTAGATATTACTTTGTAATAAGAAACGCTGCCAATATAAATTATAAAAAAAAAAGATAAGAAGAATATTCAAACTATGGTCTAGGCAGTACAGAAGGCCACACATCAAGTTTTCCAAGGGCAGCCTTTACTCTCTAACAAGAGTCTAATTTTCTATAAAAATGGATAACTTGATGTGGCCTTCCGTACAATGCACAAGTCGTACCTTGTATATGCCTGATAAACATTATATAATATTAAGTACACTCGATAAAGCAAAGTCGTCAAATACTTCGATGTTGTGATTTAAAAATTAGATTAAGTAAGCCCAAATGATAATATATTCACAGGTTTTTAATCGTATTTGATTCGTTGTTAAGCAAATCAAAATTATTATATTTCGGTTTAAACGAATGATTGGAATATATTGCCGATAATTTCAGTTTTCCTTAAGTAACTGTTCTATTTTTGTGACAACATGTTTCTAATTTCAAACTGGATACTCAAATAAATCTAAAATAAATATATATTATACGTCACTTTGATTGTCCGCGATGGACTTCGAAACTGCTTATCAGATTTTAATCAAATTGCAAACCGTATGCAGTTTGATCCAGTTTGAGTGATAGAATAGCTTACATCTCAATTTATCGCGGACGAAGCCGCTGGTAACAGCTAATATTTTATAATCTATCTAATGATACACATGTTTTTGATATTATTGCCTTATTAAGTTTAAGTAAAATATGATTTTTCTGTGTCATTATTTGCATTATATATTTGATTCTTTAATGATGAATCTCTTGATTCTGTAAGAATCGTAATTTAAGAAATACCAAATTATTATTGCTCAATTTCTTCACTTAGCCCAAAGTACTTACTTACTGTCTTTTCTATAAGGTACCTATAATGTTTGTGGATTTTAATTTTAGTTTTGCTTGGATAAATTAATCTAAATTTTAAATGTATAAATTCAGGACTCATATAAGTTGTCACGTTTGGATTGGATATGTTCCTTAGCAAACCTAGTTAAATCATTTGATTTTAAAGAATTATTTGCAATTACTCGAACTAATATTTTGGCCTATTTAAAAAGATTTTTGACTTATTTATACAATAAAAATTTCTGGCTGCATATTTTAATGTAGATAATAATGTCGGTAAATAGGATAGATATAACATGGCGTGTGTTCTTCCTAAAAAAATCAAACATGACAAGTTTAGTTGAATTTGGTTTAATTTTTGGCATTGGTGAAATTTGTTTTCGTCATTCTTACACAATACAGGAAAATTTCAAATGGAGGGCAGGAACAGGAAGAATGATTTCACCATTAATTTAATTAATATAGAGGGTTTCATTAAGACATTACTTGGATTGAACTATGACTTTCCAATTCTTTTAAGATTTTGATGTTATAAACTTGACAACATTTGTTGGTTTAAAGAAGATTACCTATTTTCCAAACACTTGGGTTTTTTGGTGCAATACACTAAAATCACAAAATATATCGTACTGACTCGTATTTTCAATTCTACTAACAATGCTACTTATATATCTCAATACTGAACTAACATATTTCCACAAATATTATTATTATTATATTAAAGCTCATATTAAGCTTTAAAACTAAGACTTATACATTCCATTTTAAACGTTTTGAATAGGAACAAAAGGACTATTATTAATTGTAAATAATATTTTTAAGGACCAAAATTTTGTATTCAAACATTTGTTTATTAAAAGCGTATAATTGTATTACTTTGTAATTATTTATTTCCTTGATTAAAAATATGCTAACCTGGCAGATAAGCAGACTTTTACCTGGTAGATTCCAGTTGTTGCGAAATAAATTGTAGAAAAATAAAGCCATGTTTTCTACCAACGCATCCACAAGTATAGTCCAAAGATTGTCTTAACCATAATTTGCTATATGTAAATTCCTTTCAATAATTTACGTAACAACATCTTCTCGTTTTTTATTTTACAATTTAGTTCTCTTAGTTATACCAGTAGCATATCCTAAAATTATTACTATCAAAACTTTGAACAGCACTTTTGTTAAGAGAACTACATTTTCAGACCAAATCACTTTAGATTTCAATGCATAAATTACTGAATATGATCTACATCAAATCAACTTTTAACAGTGATATTAAACATTAGCGCATATAAATGTGTCAAGAACAACATGGAGATTTTTGGTATTCACATGTTGGAAATGTTGAAAAATAGACTTAACGATCGTTTTCTTTGTTCGCGGGCTGTCTTTTGCACTTAGCGAATAATTGTAGACATTTTTCATCGAATACATAGATTACTGTGGCTATTCCAGCCACCCCAGCTCTCTCCAGCAACCTGCAAGTTCCCTGTAGATACCCGCACGGTCTCTGGCCTTCCGAGGTGCTGAGCCCGTCGCACAGCCACTGTCTTGCACTGTAATTATACATGGTATGGTGTTAATTCTTCTTCTAAGCATGTTCTGCACAGAGGACTGTCAGTAACACCTATTTTGGGACGATGTTTGTTCAGTGAACAGTGACCTGTTAAAACATCTACCATTTTCCTTAGGTTCAAATTGATTCTAATCCCAAAGTTAGAAAATTATATGGTTGCGTTATGGGTGTTACTCAACGATTCTAATACATAGAACTACTTAAATAAATACCAAAACCAATGTAATAAACACCCAGACCAGGAAAAGCAGACATCTAGACGTTCATCACACAAATGCCTGCCTCCTTTGGGAATCGAACACGAGCGTTGCGGTTGGTCAGCCTTGACTGTTTTGTTTAAGTAAATTTTTTCGTCAGTTGTCCATCTTTAGCATAGATTCCCTTTAATGTCTTAAAATTGAATTCTTTTACCATTTTTCTCACTTTTGTGTGTGTGCTTTTTTCCTTATGCAAGACTTAAACCGGTTAAATGAAATAGGAAATATTGGTTCTGGTTCTTGTATTTTACTTGCTAAAGCTCTTCTTGCCAATTTATGTGCGGCATGATCCACTGTGGCCTTTAATCCATTGTAAAGTGAGTCACTTACCAGAGCATGTAGAATTAATTAACATCAGTTAGGATTTTCACGTTTTGCCTATTAAGTTTCTACCCAGCACCACCATTGTAGCTATTTGTATCCACATTCATTCCTCTTGAAAAACGGCGTTGAACTAACTCGTACCTAGGCTGGTATTTTGTTTGATATTTAGGTCAAATGAGTATGTACCTACTCCAGTGCCTTCCTTTGTTTTTGACACTTGGGTATAAAACCCGTGTAATTAAGTATGCGTATGCGTAAATACAGTTGGTGTTCTGCCCCCCCCCCCTCGCGTGATCGCTAGACAAACTTTCCTATAAAAGCTTGAGAGCTGCTTTTGTGCACAGTTCAACTTAATT